>JANQBM010231161.1:0-22179 GCA_025594535.1 Erythroxylum domingense | reverse complement strand
AACAAAAAACAAAATAATAATAATAATAATAATAATAATAATAATAATAATAATAATAATAATAATAATAATAATAAACAACAACAATAACAACAACACGAAGCTAATTTAAAAGAACATACAATAAAAAATTCTTTATTTTGTGAAACTAAAAATTCTCAATAAACACAACACATTATATCCTCTCCCCTTAAAATAAAAAATAAAAATGAGAGTATACATTTGAAAGACATATACCAAAATAATTATACAAAATAGCTACCTATAAACTATACGAGTTCAACTTCTTAGATTATAGAAAACTCTTAACGATCCTACTATTATTATAGAAAAATAATATTAAAACTTTTATTTTTAAGCCCTATGAAATATCTAGGAATAACTCTAATCAATTTAAGAAAAATGACAATGAAGAGTTTTGACAAGCTCCTCTCTTAAAAAGACTAAGCGACCTGCTCGGCACCTATAATGGCCCTCCAGTCGATATTTAATCCAGCTGGAAAGTTCCTGTGGAGCTAAGGCTATATCCCTTTTAACGAAAAGACTTAAATCAACATTACTAAATATAAACAGTGGAGTTTTTAAAATCATTTTATTAAAAATTTCGGCAACATAATGACTACATTTTTTATATTCCCAAAATTTCCAAAGCCCGTAAAATGTTCAAAACATTTCTATATTCACACCAAATTCTCCACTATAAATTTTAGACTTCAAGTCCACTCATAAGCAACCTCAAACAATTAAATCAATTAATTTTAAAAAGGCTAAAACACATTCATGCATTTAATTTAAAAACATTTATATACATGCATTCTCTACACAAAAATACATTCAAAACAATTTCATATATATGAAATAATTCCCAAAAAGTATTTATAAGGCAAAAATGCCCACACAGCAGCACGTGACGAAGCTAACTACCTGTGAGGTAGAGTCCCTACTACCAAAGGCCCTGAGTGTGCACTTGGGATGTTTTATTTTAAAAACATAAAATATAGTGTGAGCTAAACGAGCTCAGTGAGTGTTAGATTTTCTATTCAAATCATATTTAACAATTTAAACCTCCTAAAATAAATTTATTTCATTTTGTATGATGCAATACCAATGTAAAACACATAACCTTCCTGAAACCAAATTAAAATAACTTTTAACTTAAATAATGATGACATTATTATTTTCATAAATTTTCTTACATAACATAGTCCACTACTAATTTCTTTACCACACAATGCTCTAAGTATAAAGTCACGAAGTTGGTTTTGCATCACTTACCCATGATTAATTAACCACTAGTTATGGAGTTGGTTCTAAATTGCTTACCCGTAACAATTTTGGATAGCACTATATATACCCACTATGTGCAGAGGACAACTCACTGGACTGCTAACAGACACAATATCACCCATTGTTAGTAACTGACGCCCCTCAGACACTATCATGAATGTTTTAAGGTACTTCGATCGATAAATTTATAATACCATCAAGGCTTACCATAGGCTAAGAATAAAATTTCTTAGTACCTTAACTTTTGCCATAAAATTTAAATCACTTAGTAAATTAAAAGCAACTTGTACATTTAGAAATCAGTTATGGGAGGATTTTATATTAATAACAATGCTAATAAAATTCATAATCATACAATTTTATGCACAATTTAAAATCACATGGCATCAAATCTTTTGCAAAAAAATTACTCATATAAAACTATTAAAATAGACTCACTATTTTGTAAATTTATCGCCAAGCACACTCACACGTTCTGTGCCTCCCTTTTACTTACACAAATCGCATTTCACTTAGGCATTTATTTCCAAATTTGGAAATAAGGCATTAAAAATATATTTTTGGTTTAACTGAATTCAAGATTAGTGTTTAATCGCATATCACGTACGCTAATCATATTTTCGCTTAAACTTCCGTAAACTAATCTATTATTTTTTGTTTCAAAATTTAACTTCAAAAATTACTTAAATACCATCTTTTACCTATTCTAAATTATCAATTTCTTGAAAACACTATCTCACCCAATTAATTTGGCATATGATCGAATATGTAATGTTATTAATGCTAGCTTTTTCCATTTGATTTTTCACAATAACAACCTTAAAATTTCAGCTTATTTATGCCATAACCATAATCAAACTTCAACAACTCACACCAACAACTACATTTCCTCTCAAGGTCAAATTTCTCTCTCCTCTCTCTCTCTCTCTTTCTCTCTCTCTCTCTCTCACACACATTATCATTTCATTTTCTTTCCAATTTTTTAACACAATTCACCTAAGATCCATGTCAAACATCATCCAAACACATCAAAATAAAAATTAAAACATTTCTCCAACAATTTTCTGGCTTGGCCAAATTGATACAATTTAATTATCCTTCCATTTTCTTAACATATCATATCATAAATACATCTTTTAAAACCTATAACATTATTCAATTCACATAATATCATCTCCAACCATTTAACCATAAAAATCCTCAAACTCACATAACCTTTACCTAGTCCAAATTTTCATAATCTAGCCACCAATCAATTTCACTTTTATTTTCAACACACTAATTAGCTTCCAACATATATGAATTGAATTCTAATTTTTAATCACAAAAACCTATCCTTGATCAATTCTTTAAAGCTTGATCCCTTGGTTTACTTTCTTGCTTTTAGCCCCTAAATGCTTCCTAGCTTATTATCTACTCCATGGCAAGTAAAAAAAAACCACCAGTGATTATAAATAAATTCATTCCACTCAAAAACCCACAAAACTAGTAGCTTAAGCAAGGAAAAACTTACCACTTTTTCTTTCAATCTCTTAGGTAGTTGATGAGCACTTAGACTTGATTAAAATTTCTCCAAACTACAATCAAAATCCATTAAAACTAGCTACCCTCTTCTTCCTCTTCCCCTTGACCGAATATTCACCTTAACTTCTCTTCTTTTCCTTTTCTTTTTCACTCTCGTGGTTAACACAATAAATTAAAGCAACTCATGACTAAATTTTTCTTTTTATACTCTTCACTAATTCCCTAAACATTCCATACTTATGCCATAACCCCCACTAACTCTAATAAACAAATATTATCTCATTTAGTGCATTACACATGTCATTTTCTCATTGGTCATCTCCAATGACTCATCACCATGTAATTAATGATTTTTAACCCTTAATCCTCTAATTTAGTCATCAAGTATGATTCATTAATCCACTAATACCATTTTATACAAAAAGACCAAATTTCCCTTTAGTGAATTTAATTCACTAACTAAATGAATTAAAATTTGAAAATATTTCACAACCGTCTTATCATTAAATTGACCATAAAATACTCTAATTAGGGTCAATACTTGTTGATTAGATGCTTTTAAAAAGTTTGAATGGGTTTAAAATCATCATTACCCATTATTTTGCAAAATGTATATTTTAATCCTAAACTTTTGGAACTCCTAAAATCTATCTGATCAAACTTATTTTTGATTCGTTTCAGTACCATTAGACTCTAATACCTACTCCCGATATTTTCAAATTTTTTGTTAGGTCCCCAAAAATCACTATTCAAGCAGAAATACTATTAACCCAGATTTACTATTCATCCAAAAATTCTATTCACTGAAAATAAAAATTTATATTTAAATGGAAGGAAAAGTTCAGGGTTTTACAAGCTTCTCTTAGCTATACATGTTAAATAAAAAGAACAAATGGAACTATTATCTTTGATACCTTAATCTCTTCAACATCATCAACTCTAAATACTTTAGTATGAATAAAAGTTCCTACCAAATACTAGAAAAAAATAATTACAAAAATTTTTAGGATGCCTAATTATGTATGGATTTTAATGTTGAACTTAATAGGATATATAAATCTTTACATGATAGAATAACAAAAATCAACCCTTTGGATGGAACAACATAGTAATATAGTGTGAAAATATTTTAGAAACAAGTTAAGAATATCCCAATTTTACACAAAGCTACCTTGTATGCTTACAAAATTTAGAAACACATGCTTCAAACTAAGGATATAGAAAAATATTAAAACAAATTATCAATTCCTAAGAACAAATTATCAAATATACCTTTGGGCATTGGAATTCTACAAAATTTAACTATTCTACAATCTAAATTTTTTTATTGTATTATGTGTTATCAAATTTCAAAGTGATTTTCACCAAAATTCTCTTCTTTTTAATTGTAAGTATGCAAGAGAAGTTTTACAAAAAAGATGTTTAAAATATTGCATTACAACAAAATTTTGTCAGAAGATAAGTTATTATGATTGTTTTGTTTTTGATATTGAATTTATTAAAAGTGAAGAAAATTCTAATCTTAATTTCTTGAATTGAGGACTTTTAAAATCCAAATCTTGATTGTGAGATTAAAAAAAAGTTTAGGGTCTCTTCAAATGCCTCCATTAAGAAAATCTTAACAAAGTCTTATAAAACCCCAAACTAAGACTCCAACAACTACCCAACCACTAAATTTTTAGAGAGAAAGCATAGGGGAGGAAAAAACAATGCTATTTGTTATAACAAAATCAAAAGGTTAGGTTTCATAGTCCTCATCTTCCCAAATAAATATTCAAGAATGGTTACTCTACTTATTTATAATTTTAGAACTAGTAATAACTATGAAAGATTCTCTTGATAAAAACATACAATTTTTTTCAAAATATTTTTAGAAATACAGTAATAAAAATTATTTTACACTAACTAAAACCCATTTCTCAAAATATTCATAAAACTAGCAAATGTTGGAATTTTTTTTAAACTTAAAAAATTTCTTATTCTAAAAAATCTATTTTTAAATTAAAATAATTATTCAAAATATTTTAACAATAGAAAATACTTTTTGTAATTCTTATCCTTTTAAAAGAATACAAAACCTTTTTTTAAGATTGAAATTACAAATGTTGGAATTTGTCAAAACTCCAAGAATATCATTTACATATTTTAGAAGAAATCGATGCCATAAAATGCAATATTGTTTTTTTGAAGTTGGTAAAATCACCCAACCTATTTAACTTATAAAATCTTGAAAATTATTCATCCTATGGAATAAGGTTAAATTATGTGGAAACTCAAAAAATTTTAGGCCAAAATTTTCACAAACCTCCCATATTCTCCAAGATATAATTACCATAAATATAATAAGGCTGGTTGAATACCTTTTTCCTAAAAAACATAATAAACTACCATTCATGGGTCATTTTCTTCTACCCCATATCAAAATACAAATTTTCCTAGTAGTTTATTAATTAGTGGAAATGGTACCAATCAATTTCATAAATATTTTCTTAAAATATATCAAGGATATTCAACTTTCAAAACCATATATCATCCACATGAATATGAAGACCTATTTCCCCTATGTTTCTTATTTATTTCAAAGTTTTTAGTACCATAGGTATTAACCTATAAATATGACTATAAATAAGGCCAGCAATTAAATAGTTCTATCCTAATAAAGAGATTTGTATTTAAATAGTAGGATAAATTTGCGTCAGAACATAAAGCTTTATCTTTAGCTGTTGAAGAATGGGTAGTCCGAAATTCACAACCCCTAAAGCAAATAAGTAATGAACATATCATATTTTTACATCAAAAACTAATAACCAATAATTTGTTAGTGAGAGAAAAAATGAGCATTCATGGTGTTCCTTTAGAGTATTAGACAATAAAAGGCTTAAGTTATCTTACAAGCTTGTAGGAAAACGACTTTACTTAGATGAAGCCATTGTTGTTATCAAAAGGATTAATTTCTCTAAAGTATGTGTGTTTGTTGATACATTATATGATCTTCCTAATGAAATACCTCTTCTCAAACTAAGTGAGACATATGAGATGGTAAAAGATGTTGTAAAAGTTATATATGCCTAATAAGTAGGCCAATTTTGTTAAAGAAAAATTTGGAGACCTATATGTAGGACATTTATTAAAAGTGATTTACATGAACTCGTACAAGAGAATAATAAGAAAAATAATATGGAGAAAGGGGTAGTTATAAAATTGCCTCCCTAATAAAATACCACTCCTAGACCTATTATAAAGACTTAAAGGAGCCTTAAATGAAGGAGGAGAGGTAACTAGCAATCTTTAAGCTACATAAATGTACAAATGAGCTCTCCCCCAAAAACCTGTTATTAAAGTCCCTAATTTCTTTACAATGGAAAAAGCTACAATAGAGAAAACAAAAGAAGATAAGCTTAAAGGTGAATTTTGTGACAAATCTCTTAATTCTCCTCCCAAACACAAGAAGATAAGCTCAATAAGTTCAAGAATATTACCAGAAGAAAATCTAAAAAGAAGAACAAGAATTCTTCTTCCATGTCATAATCATGAGTATTATCGCGTAGAATGTTGGAAGGAATAATTGTCCCTCAAAACAACTAGCATTAAAGAAATTTTATTACTAATAATAAGCATTTTATTTTTACCATGTTAGAGACTAAGCTAAAAGAGGATAGTTGTAAGCATTTGAAATTCTTCACTTCTTAGTCATAGATTAGGTTATCAACTTATTAGTTAAAGAGAAGTATAATTAATTAGTTTTCCATATAAATTTTGTTTATGCATATAACCTCACCTTCTAAAGGACCACTCTCTAATCCAAACTTAGAGATATAACTAATTGTACAAAGTTCCCTTGGATTATCTTAAGGTATTTTCCATAGCATGTTACCTCCTTATAAAGCTAAAGGGAAGTCCTATATTATAAATCACACTAAAGACTTTAGAGATTTTGTTACAGATATACAAATTATGATCCTAAGCATGAGTGTGAATTTTTATATATGGTGCAACAATAAAAAAGGCGATGGTTCTTAAGGAAAAAGCTTAATAGGGCTATGGTTAATGATAAATGGATCCAATCTTTCCTATATAGTAAGGTTACTTTCCCTAATTCTTTGTTTTCTTACCACATACCAATTGTTATATAGAAATCTAGCACCCCTATCAAGATGAATTTCTATTTTATGTTTAATAATTATCTTATAGATTTAGAAGGATTTAAAAAAGTTGTTCTTAAAGGACATAGTGTTAATTTTTGAGGACACAGGCTTTATGTTTGTATGAGACAACTTGATAGTATAATGAGGAGCTTAAGAAATTTAATTAGCTAAAATTTTGTAATATGTTTTAGGCTATCAATAATTCAAAGGAGAGGCTTACTGAATCTCAAATAACTTTTAATTTGAACCATGATCCTTTAATCTTTAAGCTAAGGGAAAAGATGCTCTTTAAGGTTATATTCAAGCTCTAAAGCTCAATCACTCACTTTTTATATAAAGATCACAATGGGTGAGGGATCAGAATAAGAAGTTATGATTTTTTATAAATGAGTTCTTACAAGAAGTCTATTCAATAAAATAGTGATCCTAAAGAATGATTTTGCATCTTTCACTTTTTAAAAAGATATCATCAAAGAATCTTTCTTTTTTTCTTTAACACTCTTAGGAGTCCCAACAAATAATAACTCTTCAATGTAGCTTTTTAGCTCAAACATTCAGGACCAAATCTCCCCTTAAGAAGATGACTTGTTGACTAAACCTTTAATGAGAGTGTTATGGAAAAAGCTCTCTACTCTTTTAATGTTTTTAAAGCACCAAAACTGATGGCCCAAATGGCTTCTTCTTTCATAAAACCTAAAACCATATGTAGGAATCGGTGATTAGAGCATTCCTATAATTTTTTAGGAATGGGAAAATGTTGAAGGAATTGAACATGACTCATTTTTGTCCGATTTATAAAGTCCAAGCCCTTAAGTTTCCCAAATGATATAGAAATATAACCTATCGTAACTTTTTTTTACAAAATCATCTAAAACATTATTGTAAAAATACTTAAACAAGTGCTAATAACTCATGTAGATGGATCTGAAAGAGCCTTTATCATTGGTAGACAAATTGGAGATAATATCTTAACTTCTTAAGAACTATAATAAAAAGCATACAAGTCATAATTGTGCCCTTAAAATAACCAAAGCATTTGACTCTATTGATTAGAATTTCACCTTGAATACATTCAAGACTTTTGGTCTCCCCAAAATCTTTGTTGAATATATAGAACAATGTATTACAATTGTTTCTTATAAAGTATTAATTAATGGTGAGCTAATAAAACTGATTAAGGAGGAAGGGGATTACAGTAAGGAAATCGTATTTTTGCTTACCTATTGACCTTGTATATGAAGATCTTGATCAAACTATTAAGGAGGATCATTAATAAGAACAAGCAGTTTATGTTTCTTTCTAAGTTTAAGAAACTAAACAAGTTTATCATTTGCATATGACTTGATATTATTTTCAAAAACTAATACTAGTTCTTTAGGTTTTTTAATGAATTTTATTAATATCTTTAAGAAAATCTCTAAGTTGGTTATCAATAAGGAGAAGAGTGGAATGTGCCTTCCAGTAAGTTCTCTATACAATGCTTCCCAGTTCACCTTTTTAATTGCTTTAAAATTTCTAAAGCTTCCTTTTTTGTATGTAGACATCCTCACCTCCTCTAAAAGCCCCTCATTCACTGAATGTTACTCATTAATTGAGAAGATCTATAAAAGAATTCAAAACTGGTATAATAGAAACATCATAATGGCTAAAAGAGCTCAACTTATTAACTTTGTCTTGAATAACATACATGTTTATTAAGCATTGTATATGATGTTTCCTACTAGCATTTTTAAAAATACTAAAATAATACTAAGGATATTTCTTTAAACTGGGAATTCCATAAAGGATCTAACGGCTAAAATCAAGTGGATAGAGATTAGTTTACCAAAATATAAAGGTGGTTTTAGAATTTTTCCTTTAAAAATCCCTAATAAGGTGTTAATAATTAAAAAGATTTGGAGAGTGGTCAAAGATAAGCAAGACAGATTGTGAAATGGGTTCCCGCCTACTACTTTAAAGATGAGAATTTTCAGAGAGTTCAACCCAAACACAATTTCTCATAGAACATAAAACATATCTTTAACCTAAGAGAAAGTGTAAAGGAGGAATTCTCACATAAAATTGGCAATGGATAACTCTCACCCTTTTGATATGATAATTGAAGTTATTATTAACCCTTGATAGAGTTGTGAGACTCTCCTCAATAAAGTCTTCAATAATTTCTAATGCATTAGTTGGTAAGTTGATGAATAAGAGGGATTAAGTCTTTAATCAACTTCCAAAATCAACACTTATTATTCATATGTCGAACTTTAAGTTTGAACATAATAGGAAAAATGAAATGCAATGGAATATAATTGCTTCAAGTTTATTCTCAAACTATACTTCTAGAGTTAAGGAACCAAAAAGCTAAGTTGAAATGGAAGCATCTGGTTTTGTTCAAGAAAGCTCACCCTTAAGTTTCCTTCATCCTTTTTTTGGCAATCAAAGGAAAACTCAACACCCTGGACATAGTTTCTAGATTCCTATACGTCCTAATTGTGTTTGTTTTATGCAAACATGAGTAGGAGACATTAGACCATCTTCTCTTCGAATATAACTTCATTTCATTTGTCTAGAGAGGTTTTTGCAACTTTGTTTTTAAATTTCACCCATTCATAACTAGTTGGATGTTGTTGATTGATTCTGTCACAATCAGAGGCCTAATTAAAAAGATAAGCTAGTATATAAAATCAGTTTGGGTAATTTAGTTTATGGAATTTAGAGTGAAAGAAATAATATGATTTTAAAAACTAGGTAATGCAAAAGGAAGCTCTTCTAGTAAATATTATAGGTAGAATTAGGCTTCAGCTTATTACATATTATGTTAATCAAAATTAACTGAAAGGTCACATCTTGGAGTTCCCTTTTCGGAACTTGAGTAGAGCCCTCCTGACCACCCTACAATATCCCTCCAATCGATATCTATCACAATTGAAGGGTTCCCGCAAAGCCAAGTTGTTCAACTATTAAAAATCTTTTATATTTTAACTTTTACAAGCGCGAAAAATAGTGGGAATTTTTAAAAAATCATTTTTATTAAAAATTTTGACAGCACAACTACTATATATTGACCTTCCCAAAATTTTCCAAAAACTTGCATAACATATTTAAAACACTTATATATTTACACCAATTTCTCAATTACAAATTATGGACTTCAAGTCCACTCACAAGCAACCCCAAACAAATAATTCTCAACAATCACTACAATAAACTTTAAAAAGCTAAAACATATTCAAGCATTTCATTTAAAAGCCTTTATAAACATCTATTCTTTACACAAATGTACATAAAATGACACAAGCACAACAGCACCCTACAATACAACTAATCTTGAGGCGGAGTCCCAATTACCGCAACACCTGTAACTATACCTGGGGTGGTTTGTTTAAAAATATAAAAATAAGGGTGACCTAAATGAACTCAGTGAGTGTAATTAGTTTACAAGAAAATTGAACTTTTCATAACAGTATAACTGCAATATTTCATACAATCATAAAACTCATGGTAAAATATTTCTCATAACAATTTATTCGTGCATCATCAAATCTGGTAATAACATAACATTTCGTAAAGCACAATTCCAATTTTTTTGAAAAACTATTTCGAAATGCTTTTCAAAATTAAACTCATCATATAAAAATTTCCATTTCTTATTTTCCTTAATCAATAAACAGTGGTGGCAATAAGTTTTCTGAAAACTTTAATATTGAAAAATAAGCCAATTACTAGCATTGGTACCATATGGTACCTCTTAAATCACTTTTAAAATAAATAGTGGTGGAATTATTACTGTCGTAAATTTTCTTACTCAACATAGCCCACCACTATTTCCTTTACCATACGGTACACTAGGCATAAAGTCAGGAAGCTAGTTTTGCATCGCTTACCCGTAATAGGTTAACCACTATGACCTGTTCTAATGAAATGTATAAAGCCTAACAATGTATTATAGGCAAAAGCAACTCATACTTTTGCAATTCAAATTATTTTCGAAAGTACACTCATATGTCATTAATTCTTTTGTAAAGAATTTAGTCATATAAAAGAAATAAAATATACTCACATGTCATCAATTCTTTTGTAAAGAATTAAGTCATATAAAACAGTTAAAATACACTCACAATTTTGTGAACTTATATCTAGGCATACTCATGAGTTCGGTACCTGTCCTTTACCTACACAAAGCACATTTTGTTTGGGAATTTATTTCCAAATTAGGAAAAAAGGCATTAAAATTATAAATTTGGTTTAATCAAAGTCGAGCTTAATATTTAATAGCGTAACACGTACGCTAATCGTATTTCCGTTTACCACTGAAAGCTAACCTATTGTTCCGTCTCCAAATCTAACTTCAAAAGTCACTTAAATACCATATTTTATCTATTCTAACTTACCAATTCCTTCAAAACACAATCTCACCCAATTTAATTCACGATAGCACAATCATGCATGATGAGTTATGGTTATACCCATGTCTAAAATCCATACCTCTACTTGTTCCTTAATTTTCACATATTAAATGCTCAAATTAGGTTTTGAGATCTTCCCCTATGTATCTAGTTCCTATATCATCAAAAAGCATACTATTTCAACTTCTAAATCATGAAAAATGTATCAAATATTACAAGCTGTTTCAACATAGAGGCAGTATCAGGTTACCACTTTTGATCTCAAATTTCAATATCATTAATCCGGAATTAGGTCTAGGTCTCTTCTACCGATTTTTAGTAATATGTCTTAGGTTTCAAATAGAATTGGAATCACTCAATTTAGAGGCTTGTAGGCCAATTTATGGCCAAAACATTAGGACTGGTTCCAGTTATCCTAAGACAAAATCCCACTACACATTCCTCTCTTGTCATATTCAACTAATTCCATATAAAGAAACATCAAAGTAATACCAAGGCAAAATTTGATCTTAAACAAATCCATCTCACTTAAGAAAACCCTTAAAAATTAGAAATTTAGCCTATGAAACTTACCACTTTTTCCTCCAATCTTTTAGGAAATTGGTGAACACCAATCCTAGGTCAAGATTTCTTCAATTTCTACTCCAAATCCACCAAAAATGGCACCTCTCTTCTTCCTCTTCTCCTTGGACGAATTCTCCCTCTTTCTCTCTTCTTTTCTTCCTTTCTTTTTGGTTCTCACGAATCCTCCTTTCAAATGAACCAAATTTTGTCTTCTTTTGCCTTTTTATACTACTTTAATACTTTACACATGTCATTTTCTTATTAAACATCATAAATGACTCATCAATATCTAATTTAATGTTTCTTAAAAACCATAAGGAGTCTTGTAATTGATCAATAAATGTGAGTAATTTAAAGTTTATTAATTAACTTCATTTATGTAAAAAGACCAAATTTAAAATTTATTAATTAACTTCATTTATATAAAAAGACCAAATTCACCCTTTCATAGATTACTATACCTATAAATCAGATTAAATCCCAAAAATATTCCACAACCATCTCACCATCAAATTGACCATGGCATACTTTAATTAAGATCAATACTTAGTAATTAGGTGCCTCAAAAACTTTGAATGGGTTTAAAATCATTAATACTTATTACTTTTCCAAAAAGGGCATTTTAGTCCAATAATTTCGAATTAACTGAATTTATTCAAACAACTTCCGTTTTGACCCATTTCAATTCCTATAGACTCCAATCCTAATTCTGGAGCTTTTTATCATATTTTGAAATCATTCGGTAACTTTTCAATTGTAAATTTACCTTTACATTTTTAATTTCATAATAATTGTGCCTTTTATTTAGATTTCCTTTACTCTTCATAGCTCTCTCTAACTTTTTATCTCTCTATCTCTCTCGAGTATTCTAATGAATTATTCTCTTCTCTCCTTACAAAATTCAATTTCATTTTTTAATATTTGATTATTATTATTATTTGATAATAGTAATAATATTATATGTATTGATCTTCTAACTAAAAATGTGAAATATATGTTAGATGGTAAATATATTCGAATAAGGATCATAACACCCTCTTGGTTGCTTTAGAAATCTACCTATTTCATTGAATTGCTTAATAAGCTTATCATGAAGAATCAGGCACATATTTGTTGAGTTCTCGACTTCCAAACAAATATCACAAGCAATCATTTGCGTATCTCCTACAACCACTCAACAAACAAGACCGATTAGATTTAAAATTTATTAGTCAATAGAAGAAACATTTTCCTCAATGCCAAACTGTTGAAATTTAAATGCCTTAATTTTTTTCAAATCAAAATTGATAATAAATAAAAAAATTAGAAAGAAAAATAAAATTAAAAAAATCAAAATCAAAATAAAAATAAAAAACTTTAGAGTAGTTGGATTACTCCCCAACAACGATGCTAAAATTTGGTGTGCTATCACCTATACCTAAAACTAATATCTTACTCTTAGAAATTTATGTAATAATGAGAGCAGTAGTTGATCCTATGGAGAGCACATAGCTTAGATTTATGCTTCAAAAATAGAGAAAAATAAGGCGATTTTAATTATAGAGAAAGAAACAATGCAATTTAGAATATAAAGAAGTCAATAATATGAACCTTGTTTTATGTCAACATTTACCATGGAAATTTTATATTGATCAGTAATAAAACAATAAATCAATTTATGTTTCAAATATTCATAATTTGAATTAACTCATATATTTCCTTAATTATAATTAACTAGAAAGAGATATGATGTGACTAACCCTAATTAACAGACATCAAATGTATAAAGATTCAATCTAGTAATAGCTTTAAAAATTAGAGATCGATAAAACAAAACAATATAAGCCATGAATTTGCATTTAATTAAGTCAATTATTCTTCCTAGGATCTAAGAATCCTAGAACTAGAAATTCAAAGTAGCTTCTTAACAATTAATCAATATAATCATGAAAAATGAACATAGGAAAACAATTGATAATCAAAATATAAATCAAATAATAAACATAATCAGATATTGCCTTAACCAAGTGTAGAATGATTAACCATGTAATGAAATCGAAGAGAAAAGAAAGAAGAAGAGAGAAAAGAAAGAGAGCGGAAGAGAGGTGGATGCAATTCTCAACTCTAGAAGAACTTAATATTAAAACCAATCAAAAACTAGGGTTTTAGGGCTTCTTATATAGAGTTAACATCTTTTTCTTTTTTGTCTTATTTCACTTCTTTCTAGATAGCTACATGGGATGAGACATATTCATGTATCAAATCATGTCTAACCTTGATGAAGTATGAAACTTTCAAAAATCATAAAATGAAAGTTTTAGGCCTCTTTCCTAATTTTCAATAGCATCTTTAATCATCTCAATCAAATGTGAAATGGGAGAGTTGTTATGAACCAAAGAGCTGCTGTCATGATTGTCTAATATTGCTCAAATATATTCCTTTCATCCTAAACACCTCCAATTTCATCCTAATAAATTAAAATATAAACATAAACAACAAATTTAGGCATAAAATAAATGTATCGAACTAGTAAGAGAGAAAACATGTTATTTTTAATTTATATTAACCATATTTGTAAGTGTGGTCAATCTTTTGATAAATGTGTCTTTTTCACGTAAATTTTAATTAAATGAGAAGTAAATTTGTAATGTTTAAATAAGAAAATTTTATGAATTAATGTCAAAATTTTAATTAAATTATAATCATAAGATAGGTACCAAAAACTTAATAAAAGATTTATCCCTCATTCTGGTTTGATTCTTTACTTTCTAGTTACGGTTAGTTAAATAAAATTAGAAGGAACAAAGCCTTTCATATTTTGATTTCAAATTTTATATAAAGGTTTTATTGAGGAAATATGAATAAAGTTAAAATTTGAACAAAACACCTAAACTAGAGTTATGAAAAGGCCATCAATTAACATGATTATTTTAAAGCTTTTTTTAGTTTGTTAAGGAAAAGAGTCTCTTTTATTTTAAAATGTTATTCTATTAATTTTGGATGTGGTAATTTGAGTATGAACATAGTTAAAATAAATGAAAATATTTCATTAAACATTACATATTTTAAAATGGGGATCAAAAATAAAAAATATATATATATCTCAATCCTATTATACTATATTAATATTTTTGTCTAAGATTTTTAACATTAGATGGAGGGTCTTTTTCTTTACAAAAATTAACATAGAAGGCTAACTTATATAAAGTTAATCGAGTGGATAAAATCTTATTTCATTAATTATTTTTTGACAATATTGAGATAAATTAGTTGCATCATATTTCTTAATAAATAAATTTAAAATATCAAATTTATTGGAAATTGAACTTTACATTGATATTGAATAGAGTCCTCATATTTTTAATTTATTAATTTAATTAATTACGTCAATTAAAAAAATAAGTACTATCTACTTGTATAATATACTAATAGTATTACATGTAAAGACATGTGATGTCATGACATGAAATATATTATTATATATATTATTGTCTAAATTTAATTATATGACCAAAATATATTTTAATTAATATATTTAATTTAATTTAGAATACTTATTTGATTAAATTCATCTATTATTCAAATAAAAAAGAAAAGTATAACAGGTGTTAACAAAAAAATTTGGTTAGGCTTTCAATCAACCAACTATAAATATTAAGGTCATATTGTACTACCCTTATCTTTAGTAGCTTATAAAACCTAACAAGTTTAAGTTTTCATTAAAAGTTGTCTTGACTTGTTTAGTATGATATAATTGTTGTGAAATTATTGATGATAATATTTGTATGGTGTGCCTTTATGTTTACGGGAACATTCATAGAATTAGGATATTGTTAGGTTTGTTTAAGTGATGATTAAATTAAATTCAAATGGAAAAGCTAGAGAAGGAGCCATTTAATTTTGTACTATGCCAAAAACTGAACATTCATACTTAAGTTGTGCATTACATAAGTAGATCATATTAGGCTTTCAATTGATATTACTTTTAATTAAGGAGAGATAACTTCTAGGAAATTTTGTTGAGGTGACCACATCAAAATTGGTAATAAATAAATGATTTTGTTTTCAAAACCACTCCAAATGGAATGAAATTATGTATTTTCATGAAAAATATGATATCATCATCATGATGAATGATAAATAAACTTAATCATCACTTATGGCCTATTTGTTTCCATTTATGTTTTTAGTTTTTAATTTATATTTTTAAATTTAGTAAAAAACATGTTTATTTGAGTTTTTGATTTTGGTTTTTTCTAGTTTTCAAATTTTATTAAAACTACAAAAGTGGTTTTTGTTTTCTATTTTTTTTCATAACTTGACCTACTATCATCTGATTATATATCACTTAAATTATTTAATATATTAATTATTAATAAATCATTTAAAATAGACTTTTGAGAGTCAAACTAAAAAAGCCAAAATGCTCTGAACTGCTCCAGTGATTTGCTACAGTGATTTGCTCTGATAGTACTATTCTTCGCCTCACTCTGCTTCCTTCTCGTTTTTCTTCCAGCATTCTTCCTGTTTCACTATCCCAAACATCTAAATTTTAAATGTCATTCAAAAGAATGCACAATCCTTCAGCTAGCGATACGCTAGCTACGGAAGGACAACCTCCAAAGAAAAGTCGTATCAGAAGCCGCGAGGAAGCATCTCAATCCATCACCCCACTAACCTACAGCGCAGCGGTGTCTACAAGAAGGGACGGCTAGGGCGCCTCTACCATGGCCACCAGACGAGCCTATTGAAATAGCGGATGGTGACATTAGAATCAACACAGATGGACAGGCACTGGGCATTACTCTTTCTCAGACCCTTAAGCACAAACTGGATCAACAATGGACCCAAGCTGTAGTGGTCAAACTGCTCGGCCGGCGTATTGGCTTCTGAATCCTCAGCCAACGCCTACAAAGCCCAATTAAAATCGTCGATCTCGACTATGATTTTTACCTGATTAACTTCAAAGCTGAAGTCGACTTCATGAAAGCACTCACTGAAGGCCCCTGGATCATATTTGGCCACGACCTATCGGTTCAGCGTTGGACCCCTACCTTCCGCCCAGCTCAAGGTAATACTCCCGCGCGGTGGTCTGGGTATGATTCCCGGATCTCCCCACCGCACGCTACAACCCCAGCATACTTGAGGCCATGGGAAACTTGATCGGCCAAACGGTAAAAATAGATGAGGCTACACTGACCTCCAAGCGGGGAAAATTTGCCCGAATCGCCATAGATGTAGATCTGAGCGTCCCTCTCGGCCAACAGTGGACCTTGATGGCAAGACGGTCCAGATTGCTTACGAAGGGCTCTCCCAGATCTGCTACCAGTGCGGGTTGGTCGGACACGACACCGGAACATGCTCTCGTCTACCTCAGCCCAACCCCAGCGACGGTGTAGCACCTGCGAACAGCGACGCCTTGGTTCCAGAGAGGGAGAGGCCACGGATGGCCATCGGGGGGGCAAGAGAAGTGAATGCGAGCGGTCCACCGTCGGCGACGGACTTCAGTTTGTGGATACAAGTCCAACGGCCGAATAGACGTCCTGTCCCCCAACGAACACCTGCGAGCACGTCACATCCTGGCGGCAAGGCATGCAGCTCTAGTCCAGTCCCTCTCATGTTTTAACGCTACAAACCCCCGCACGACAACATTTGCTCCGAGGTCCAAGCCTAGGCCTGTTTGGACTGGTGCCCGTAAGCCAGCTCTTGGGTTGGCCCTCCAAGCCCAAGGCCTCCCTTCCCAGTAGACTCCAGTTAGGAAAGGGAAGGCAGTGGTCCACTCAACTCAAGGGCCTTCCAGCCCAGCCCCACTCATTTTTAAATTTTCCAGCCTAACCATTCCTACGCACCTTCAACCTACCCCTTAAACCCAGCACAAAGTAGTAACCATCAGCTCCCACTAGGACATCCTACGTGTGCAACCTGTTGTGGACCAGGAAGTGACAGCGAAGGCCCAAAGGCAACCTATGGAAGGTATTGAACAGCCCTTGGATCCCCCTACCCACTCCGAATCTGCCAACATTCATCCTCCAGCCGAACCCCCGGATCGCGAGGAACGCGATTCCCAAATGATGGATGTTTCAAGCGAGCAACAGTCGGACACTGTTACTGTGTCCCTGACCCCAAATGACCAACCCAGCTTAGAGCCGGCCCTAACCTCGGCAAACCCCCCGCCTGTGGGGCCATGACTTTCGGTCTTTTATGTCGACATTTTTTTGGAACTGTCAAGGAGTCAGGGGTGTCCGGTTCCTCACAATCTTGTGTAATTACATTCGGGATTATAGATTGGGGTTAATCATTTTAGTGGAACCTCATATTAGTGGTCGTCGAGCACAAGCAGTCATCAACCGTTTGGATTTTGATTTTACGTTCCAGGTCAAAGCCAACGATTTCTCTGGCGGGATCTGGCTCCTCTAGAAAAAGGAGTTTACTGTCTCGATCGAACTCGCCCATAACCAACTAGTTCATGCTATAATTGAGTGCGAGTCTTTTTTGTTTGAATTATCGGCTATTTATGCTAGTCCCCAACCAGCCTCTCAACACCACCTCTGGCCCCTGTTGAGGGCGCTAAGACAGTCGGTTACTCGTCCCTGGATTGTAGGTGGGGATTTCAACATGAAATTATCAACTGGTGATAAGCGAGGGGGGTCCCCAACCACGGGCATGGTTAGCCCAGCTTTTTGCGACGGGGTCCACGAGAGTGGGCTACACGACTTGGGCTACGTCAGGTCTCGTTTCACCTGGTGACGGGGCAATGTCCACACTCGGCTCGACCGGGTCTTCGGTTCTACAGATTGGATGGACCTTTTCCAGCATACGGTTAATCACCATCTTCCCTTCTTAGGCTCTGATCACAAGCCCATGCTGGTTCGTTTCCTTTGGCCCGTTCAGCGAGTTGCCACCCCTACCCCTTCCGCTTGGCTTACCCATGTCGATTTCACTCAACTGGTTAAGGACCATTGGCTTCCTCATGAAGTTTCGTTTGCCAAATCGTTATCCAATTTTTCTAGCCGGCTTGAGCTCTGGAACAAAACAATTTTTGGGAATATTTTCAAACGCAAACGTCGATTGCAGGCGCGCTTAGTTGGCATATAGTGCACACTTCAGCAGTCGAAGTCAGACCCTCTTTTAGAATTGGAATCTCAGCTAGGTGAGGAACTCAGCCAAGTGTTGTGTGAGGAAGAAATATATTGGCATCAGCAAGCTAGGTGTGATTGGATTGCGCAGGGAGATCGCAACACTAGGTATTATCATACGGTTACTAAGACCAAAAGGAAGAAGCTATCGGTGGAGCGCCTTTTTGACCACTAGGATACAGAAATCACTGATGACATCGAGTTACAGAACCTGGTCCAGAATTATTTCGCGCAACTTTACACCCTTGAGCCTAAGCCCACACAAAATTTAGACACTCTCGGGGCGCTCCCTCAGCTCACAGGGGAGCAGCGCACCGAACTAGCGCATCCAGTCCACGTTTCCAAAATTTGGGCAACAATTTTTGGGCTGCACCCGAACAAAGCCCCAGGGTTTGATGGTTTCATGGCATTATTTTTTCATTCTCAGTGGGGAAAGGTGGGTCTTGAGGTCGTGGCCTTTCTGCAAAAAATAGTCTGGGGGGACACCTGGGAATAGAATTTGAACCATACCATCCTAGTCCTCCTTCCAAAAGTTTCATCCCCGAAGTATATCACCCAATTTCGACCCATTAGCCTCTATTCAGTGCTGTACAAGACCATTTCGAAGGTTATTGTTAACCAGCTCAAGCCTTATCTTCCCCATCTAGCTACCCAATGTAGCTTCATCCTGGGACGACATACTATCGAGAATATCATCATCGCCTAGGAAATCATTCATTCCATGCATAAGAAAAAGGGTAAGACGGGGTACTTTGCATTAAAGGTAGATTTGGAAAAGGCTTATGATCATCTGCACTGGTTTTTTATTCATGAGACCTTACAGGCCATCGGGGTTCCATCCGCGTTGCTCAATCTGAATATGAAGTGTATTACTACGGTATCGATGCAAGTCGCGTGGAATGGGCAGCTAACGGACCGCTTAATACCATCCAGAGGTCTCCGCCAAGGGGGCCCACTATCTCCTTACATATTTGTCCTTTGCCTGGAAAGGTTGGGACATCTTATATCATATGCGGTGGGACGCGGTCAGTGGAAACCTTTCAAATGGAACAGACAAGGGCACGCCATCTCTCACCTCTTCTTTGCAGACGATCTTGTTCTATTTGGAGAAGTTTTAGCGGAACAGGTAACAGGGGTCTTTGTTATTCTGGCGAATTTTTGCGGCATATTAGGACAGAAGGTGAATCGGGTCAAAACCTGCATTTACTTCTCCCCGAACGTGCCGTCCGACCTCTCACGCAGCATTAGCCATTCCTTGCAAATCCAATCAAAAAATACCCTAGAGACGTATCTCGGGGTTCCATTGCTTCATGGACACACCTCGAGGAATACCTATCAGTATATCGTCGATAAGGTCCAGCACCGATTAGCGGGATGGCGAGCTAAGGAACTTTCCCTGGCCAGGCGAGTCACCCTTACACAGTTTGTGGTTTTCGCCATTCCCACCTACACTATGCAAACTGTGCGGTTACCCCAACATCTTTGTGATGAATTGGAAAAAATCATGTGGTCTTTTATTTGGGGGTCTCATCATGAGAAGCGGGCCACCAATCTAGTTAACTGGGAAGCGGTTTGTCAACCCAAGAAAGATGGGGGCCTAGGTATAAAATGCATTCGTGCCACCAATGACGCCTATCTCATTAAATTGAGTTGGGAGTTGCTCACCCAACCCACGAAGTTATGGCTCCAGGTGCTCCGAGCTAAATATCGATTTCACGATTCCCACATCCCTCCCACTCTGCCAACCACTGGGACGTCGACCCTTTGGCGGGGGATGGCAGCTATGTGGGATCATGTCCGACAAGGTATTAACTGGTCTTTGGGTAATGGGCAACAGACAAAATTTTGTGTTGACCAATGGTTACCCGGATGGGGTCCCTTAGCACATGAGACAGGGCAACCCCTTCCAGCACGGCTGTTGTACAGTTTCGTGGCTGAGTATGTCATGGTGGATGGAAATTGGAAATAGGACTTGATCACTCCTTATCTTCCTGATCACTTATGCATGGTCATCGCCACGGTCCGACCCCCTTCGTTTGAGGAGGAGGCTGATACTCTTGTTTGGGGACCAGTGTACAAGGGAAATTCACGTTGGATTCTGCTTATGCGTTACTTATGGCGGCTGATGCAGCAACCCCCAACCCATTCTGGAATATCATCTGAAAATGGCCGGGACCACAGCGAATTTGCGCCTTTCTGTGGCTATTAGCAAATAACAAACTTCTAACCAATCACCAGCGAGTTCTTCGGTACATCACTTCCGACAATCATTGCCATCACTACTGTCACGAAGAGACCGCATTGCATGCTATTCGGGATTGTCACCGAGTCCAACTTTTTTGGCAGAAATGGTCCCTAGCATTGCAAGCGACGTTCTTTTGCCAGGGGACTATAGAGTAATGGCTTCAATCTAATTTGACAATCCAAAACAATAGGTCGGGGGTTGACTGGACAGTCATTTCTGGGTTCTCATCTTAGTACCTCTGGAAATGGCACAACAAAAGTATTTTTGAGGAGGGATTCGAGTGGCTCATCGCGGGACATCATCTTGTTTTAGGGTATGTGTCTTGGATCAGCCGGGCTCACGCAGTGACGCGATGTGTCACTCCCCCATGAGGATTGCCCGTAGGGACACCGGTAAGCTGGACACCACCGCCGGAGGGATGGACTAAAGTTAACACAGATGGCTCAGTGCTTTCTGGCTCCTCTGTCAGTACGGCTGGGGGGTTGCTTAGGGACTGTCATGGCCAATGACGTGGGGGTTTTATCCATAAGTTTGAAGCAAGCACTCCGTTGGTAGCCGAATTACAGGGGATTTACACAGGGCTCACAGTGATATGGGACCTTGGATGTAACATCCCGGTCCCACATAACGGGACGGATCAGGGAACCGGGTCTATGAGGAGACCAATGAGAGAAGTAATGACAGACATACTTCATGCTCATGCATTTGTGAAAATGTGAATTGTTGTGCATAAAAATAATGGTACATGCATTCATGACTTATTCCCGGTATTAGTGTAATAAACAGTGATTTTCCAAGAATAGACTCTGTTAGTGTAAAAGTGAATTGGAGAGAGTTTTAGTGGGTTTCCTAATTTAAGGGAATTATAGGAATTTTTCTGGAATTTTCTGGAGCTGTTTCCGGAC
>JANQBM010230853.1:0-22184 GCA_025594535.1 Erythroxylum domingense | reverse complement strand
CCTTATACATTGTTTCTTCATCTTCTTTGCATGTTCTTGGGTGATCAAGGAAGGGTTTGGTGTTTGCAATAACCCAACCAAGGAGAAGAAACAAGAAAGGAGGAGAAACAAAAGGTAAAAGTTTTATATTTCATATTCTTATATATATGTCTATGCATGCATATATGATTATGTTTTTTTGGGATGTCATGGTATCGAATCTAGATTTCGACACTTCCGCTGCATTTGCATGCATGTGATGCATGCATCCATGACTAACCTAACATCTCTCTCCCATATTGCGATGATATGTATTGTGAAGACACATTCTGGTCCTCATAAAAGTATTGTCTGTTCTATCCTTTCATTGTGAGTTATCGCTATGACAATGAATTTTAAATCCTACAACAAATCACATACTCAAGATCAATTAAATAATTTCAAAAGGTAATTGAATGAATAAATGACAATTACAATAAAATAAAATAAGAAATTAATACAAAAGCTCAATTAAAATGAAAGAAAATAGATAAAATAAAACATAATAAAATAAAATGGCTAGAGTAATAAAATAGAGATTTTCCTAATACCACTGTCCCAAGCAACAACGTCAAAAACTTGATTGACTTATTTTGTGTTACTCAATATTGTAATAACTGCAAATGCTTGGCGTAGCTGTAGCTAGTACTAGTAAGTATAGGTCGATTGCACAAAGATGGTTATTACTAGTAATTACCTTTTTCCTATTATTTAGCCTATTGATTGATTTTGGAATTTAATAAAGAAAATAAAAACTACAATAAGTAAGATAAAATAGGCAAATATATTGAACAAAGAATTAAGAATTCATTTAGAAAATTATCGATATCAATAATTAGTATCTAGGTTTCAAATCTCCCTAAACCCTTAACATATTGATTTTTATTACTTAATTGTTTTATTAATTTATTATATTACAGGGATTCCTATGGTATGCTAATAGCTAACCTTGAGTCTACTAATAACTAATCCTAAGGTTTTCAACCGAATTATTTTGGTTAAATTTTATAGGATTACTTTACCTATTTGTGAATCCCTCTATTAGGTTTAAACCTAATCTAAAAGATTTATGTCATCCTATCTCTAGGGTTGTAATCAAATCCTTCCACTTATAGTGGATTTATTCATCAATAGGATTTCTCAATCTCTATATATGAAATCAGATTATAATCTAATATTCTAGAGTTTATTAAAACATAAATGGAAACACATAATCAGATCACAATAAAATAATCAAACCAATTGCATTAATAAAAGAATAAAAAATATTAAAGAATCAACATATGGTTCATCTAACCTAAACACTAACAAGACGTTTAGTTTCACATTATTGAAAACAAAATCAAACATACATTGAAAAAAAAGAAATTAAAAACAATGGGTTCATAATTCTAAGTCTACCTAATTATCTTATATTAAGTATTCTTATGATGTAGAGGTTTGATCTTGCATTTTGATTGACATTTCAATGAATTCCTCATGTTTTCCGCTTCTTTGGATCAAAATCGACACTTGAGATCGATCTCCACTTATGGAATCGCCTCCCTCCATCTTCTCTTCTCTATTCAAGCTGAACACGTCCTTTTATGTTAAAATTTAGGATTTTGGGAGATGTACAGGCTGATGCATAACTATGCATCAGACCTTGCATAACTAAAATCTCTAAAAACTGTAAATATGCATAGCCTGATGCAAAGCCATGCATCCTTTCCGTGCATCGAATCTTCATTTTATGCCTTGTTTTCATTCAAATTCTTCTCCTTTAAGTCTGTGAAGACAATTATAATTTGTATACACACTTGGAAGGCATTAAGTACCAAATATATACTAAAAGTATAAAATATCAAACAAAAATGCATAAAATATGAGGTATAAATATGATCAATTGTGCATCTATCAATGATGATATCACCTATTTTTTAACCTAGGATGTAGGCACCTTTGGAATAATCAATATGATTTAGTGGGATTTCTTTATTCTCTCTTCCAAGACTTTGGAATTCAATTTATAAATTAAGTTATGGAATGCAGCTATACAAAAATCACTAAAAGACTTTCGCTCATTTCCTTTAGGGATGAGTTGTGATAATTTTTTTATTAATTTCTTTTGTAGTATCTTGTTCTTGAAGAATTTTATGATGGCATCCACTACCGTGTATTTAGTAATGGGCCATGTCTTGACGAAAAAATTGATGTTAAGTCCACTAAGGCCTGGTGTATTGAACATATTTAACGATTTCAGTGCATCTTCAATTTCCTATATTGTTACTATATTGGTAAGAGTTTTAGTTTCATATGGTGATAAGCAATCCTGGATAATTTCTTTGATAAAAAGAATAGAGGATTGAGCATTAGAGGGGGATCCTATGAAATTAGAGAAGTTCTTAGCTACTTCTTCTAACCATTGACTTTGAATGGTAAGGTTATAGTTTTTTTCTTTATAGAGATGATTCTATTTGAACTTTTTTTTATAGCCATAACTACATTATGATAAAATAAAGAGTTTTTTTCCCCACTTTTGGGTGAGGTTACTTTTGATCTTTATTTTATTAAAGAATGGTCATGTTTCATAGCTCTTTCTTCTCAAGTTTTTACAGCATAGGGGATGTAGGATTGTTATACATATTTATTAAATGCTAACTTAGCAGTGTTAAGTAGCTGATGGATGTTTGATTGACTTTTTCTTTGCTTATAAGAAATTTATCAATGTTAAAATTACATGTGCATGACATAGTTATAGTTAGTATAGGCAAATATGGATAACTCCTACGAGGATTATAAGTACTAGTAATTACCTTTTTTCTATTATCTAAATGTCAATTCAAATTGTAGATTTAATTAAAAACTAAAATAAACAACTAAACGAAGATTGGAACAATAATGAATTGAATACAAAGGGAAATACTTGGAGAATTTTATATCAAAAAAATAGTACCTAGGTGATGAATCCCCCTAGGAATCCTTCAATATTAACCCCTTTATCACACAATTATATTATTGATTATTGGACCTTGGAAATTCCTATCTTACGTTAATATCTTTCTCAAGACTATCAATAACTAATCCATCATTTTTTTAACATAAAACTTTCCAATTAAAACCCCTATGATTGCATTACCAATTTTTGGATTTTACTATTAGATTTGACCTTAATCTAGAGGATTTATGTTGACCTATCTCTAAGTTTGCACGCAAATCTTCTAATTATGGTAGATTTATTCATACAAAAGGATTTGAGTTATCCCAGACGTAACCTTCATAAGTCAATATTAATAATAATCACATCGATTAGTTTTTAAAAATAAAAGCATAATTCTTTATACCCTCATCAAGGTTTCACTCAATACACTCAAGAGTTTAGGGTGAAAAGTGTAAGACCTCTGAAATAAATGCACAGGAGAATTCTTAACCATAAGCTTATAATATCACTATCTTCACCACTAATAAATAAACTAGAAACAAAAATCAAAAGGTCTTGTTATAAGGTTTTAATTGGAATTAGGTAAGTTATGATGGGGATACTAAAAAGGGTGATAAAATTGAAGGGAATTTATCAAAACAAAATTACAAGAATTACAAGAACCTCATTCATTCACACTTTAGGTCCTTCACATTGGAAATCCATTGGTACCATAACTTAAAAACACTTTTTTTAATTAATCAATAAAATTATACAAGCATTCATCATGTATCTACAATTAAAGGAATATTGGACATTTTCAAATTTTAAGTTTTAAATAATCAAGTAATATAAAAAACTTTTAAGGTTCAAATTTATAAAAAGGATTTAAGAAAGATAAGGTAAAGGTTAATAATGTGGTTGTAATCAATGACAAAGGATAAGGCTCAAAATTGGTTACTCCTAAGGGATAAAATATGCCAGGGTAATTTAAGAAAATAGACTAAACAAATGTTGAACCTAAATGCCTTTATCATTTAAATGCTTATAGTTTAAAATGTTGAACCTAAAAGCCTTTATCATTTAAATGCTTCTAGTTTAACATATGCGGTTTCAATATGAATAATAAAAACAAGTTCTAGAATCATCCAACTATGCATGATAACATATATGAAAGAATAAAAACGCTTAAATATTGATATATTTGCGTTTAGGCTCAAAAACTCACAAAAAAAGACTTATGTGTGTAAATAATATGCAATTTTCATTCAAATTAACTATCTTAATGACTAATAACAATATGATTTATAAAAGCAAGTTTGTTTTAACTTTCATCCTTTTATATACTAATTCAATTTAATAATCAATAATGTTTTCAATTAGTTTCGAACAGACTTTAACTAATTTAGGATATCAGTTAATAAAATTTAATAACAAAAATTATAATAAGCTTAAGAAATCCCTTTCCCACACTTGAAATTGTACGTTGTCCCCAATGTACACAATATAAGCACATATGAATAAAAATAAGAAGGGACAAGAAATTGGTATTTCCCTGAGTAATAAGAATTTTATAATTTTGATTTTAAGGAATTTAGTATTGTCCATCTAATATGAGATACAATAATCCTTGCAAAAATATAAATAAAAAGGGATAAAAAGATAAAAGAAAATAAAATTAACAATAAAGAAGAGAAATATGAAATATGAAAATAAAAATAAGGTAAAATAAATCGCAATAATGCTTGGACAAAAAGAAAATAAAAAGTTGAAATAAAATAAGAAAAATACATAAATAATGAGGAAAAAAGACCAAATTGAAGCATCACTCAATCCTGTTGTGACTCTAGTATATCCGTCAATGAAGGGTCCTCAGGTCATATATCCTCAAAATATGGAAAGGTTGAAGACGAAGTCACTTCAAATGGTAGAGGTTGAAAAGTCATCCCTTGATGGCTCACCATTTGCATTATAATGTTCCCCATCCATCTAATATCGATCATGATTTGTCATATCTAGTTCACAATCTTCACTTAATGTATCTAAATAGTGCATTAAATACCCATGAGTTCTCTCATATGTCTTTTCAGTCGAGCTATCTTCGACTAGTCTCAGGTTGGTGTTTGCACCTTGGGTACTCCTACACTATCCTCCTTTTATGCAATCCCTATCATCTATGATGGCAGTGAATGCAGTTGTAGTGGTTGCTCTGCTATGTGTGGCTCCTCCTTAGCTCCTCCTGATGTTTTTGGCTCGTTGGGAACCCTAATTATGTAGTAGATGTCACCAGTAGGTCCCATCGTCTACATGCCATTTGTAAGTGCCTTTTCGTATTGAGATTCAGTGCTACCATGGTATCCATCTATCATATCACTAGTAATCTATCAAAGACCCCCATTCACGATGCAAGCCTTGACACATAAAGCTTAATACAAATCATGTCAACCTTCTTCTCCTTATTTTTAACTCGAATAAATTAGGCTAATTTATGCCACATGTATATTGGTGTCCTCTCTCTCATGCTCTATAGGAAGAACACGTCTAGATTCCTGATGACTCCCAAACTATCACCTTGATATGAATCAGAATACCATGTACATATCTAAACACAGGATGTTGTAATATGGATGCCTTAGATTTAATAGGGTAGTAGTTTTCCTATTTGCTAATCATATGCTAGAAGTTTTAAGGAGATAATCCATACAGAAAGTTTGTTCACAATGTGATGTATTCCAATGTTTGCTCTAAAACTAGATCATCCTATCTATAGCCCCCTTCATCAGGAACTAGATCATGCTTGGTCGATCTCCACTATAGGCGCCTCTGTCCATAAAGATCATAGAGAGTAACTCAATTGTTGTCTCCCAATATGAAGGCTCCACGATCTTAAAGAATCGGGAACATGCTCCAACATTAACGTGATTCAAAACTCTCTGTGCTAAACCAACGTACTCTAGTGCCTCACATCCAATGAGTTTTCCAGTCTTAAAATTTTTCTCCTTGAGCCATTGGTATTGTTCCTCTTAGGCTCTGACATTTAAATAATAAAATTGTTGGTCGCTTTAGGGGCTAGGCTATGGCCCCGTTTGGCAATCAGTTGATTACATTAGCTATTAACTGATAGTTGATTTGACCAGTAGATTGCATTAGCTGTTTGTAAGATATGTTTGGTAAAATTAGTTGTTTAGTATTAGCTGATGAGTAAAATGACTTATGAGGACATGACTTTAAAAAAATTATAAAGATATGAACATTATATATCTTAGTATTTCGTTGAATATTCTTATAGGAATTTAGATTTTAGATATTTGATTCTACAAAAATTAAGTTTATAACTCCAATAAAAAACATAGAATATATAATAATAATAATAATAATAATAATAATAGTAATAATAATAATAATAATCATCGTCATCATCATCATCATCATCATCACAATACATCCAAACATAAAATATAACAATCCAAATGACGTTTAACAACACAATTCAAATAGAGCAAAAGAAATAAACACCATCATTTAAAGCAAAGGTTTATAACAATTCAAGAACGACGTCCAACTACCATTAAATTAAAAGCAATATTATCAATTAATTGTCATCTCTCGAGTTCTCTGCTCTTCAATGTCTTCTTGTGTAGAGTTAACTTCAACATCTTGAAATACATCTAGAGGTATAAATTCAAGATCTTGATTGATGATGCTAAAAGCTAGGTCGCTAATTGTACTTCTTCTAATATAGTTATGCAACGCAAAATCTGCACAAATTATTCTATTTTGATCCATTAGTAAATACTTATGCAATTTCTTCAATATCTTCTAGTGAGCCTTAAGAACACCAAAAGCCCTCTCAATACAACTTCTCAATGATGAATGAGCTCGATTAAAAACTTCTTGAGATCCTCCTAAATTTGCACTATAAAACTCTGATTGATGATATCTTGTATTTGGGTAAGGTATCAAATATCCTTCTCTTTTCAGATAGCCTTTGTCAACCAAGTAATATTTACCTGAGTTTCCATAAAAGCAATATAATTAGTATAAATGATATCATAAGAAGTCTAAATCATGAATAGCAAATCCTATATATTTTAAAATTACCTATTGGTGGTTTTGGAAATTTAAGTCTCAAATTACTGATTGTATCAAGGAAAATATGAGAATCATGTGCTGATCCATCTCGACTCACTAAAACATATGTAAATAGTAAGTTAAAGTCATATGTTGCCAATATATTTGTTATTGTTATTCCTTTCTGTCCTCTAAATCTCATTTGATCCTCCTTTGTAACAATTACCACTATATGTGTACCATCAATAGCTCCAATGCAATCCTAATACAAAACAATAATTACAAGATGATAAAACAACATTTTTCAACATATTTAATTATCTTAAAATGTGGCATATATCTAACATTATGGGCAATTTGTGGTGGAATATCCTTGAATTCGGGATCTTTTTGTACGAGTATATCCTTTGAAAATCCATCCATAGCAGTCAAAACTTCTTTAAAAACTCTACTCACAGTTTCACCGGAATGTTGAAAATGCTCTTGGGTATCTCTATTAGAGGAACCCTTACTTAGGACATACACGAATAAACCGACTTTCTCCAAAATCGACATTCTATAAAAACTATACGTAATTGATGAAATGTATTTTGACTCATCCTAAATGTATTAAAACACCTTTTTTCATGACCATTCAATAATTCATTCATCCATAGTTTTCCTGTTTGATAAGAAGTTATGCATGGTTCCTTTTATATGTGGTTAAAAAAATACACACTCATGTAACCCGCTACACAGGCCGCCGAATCCCAAAACACAATCTTATTATCCAAAAATTTCTTCATTTGCAAAAGTTGCATAATTTACATAACATTATCATCCATACCTACAGATCACTAAGTAAAATTATTTTGTAAATAATCAAGACACTTATATGTCTGAATATAAAGAAATAAATAATATAGCATGTAATAAAATTATAGATTACCAACAAGATAATATAATATAATATAATAAGCTAACCAAATTCATAATGTCTTAAAATACACCATGTCAACATAAGTTCGCAAATAATAAAAACAATAAACTAAACATAGTAATGGATAGATAGAAACTGTGTTTAATGTTTTTTATGTTTTTCATACTCATAAATAAGCTTTATGTATTCAACTCTCTTTGTATCATCTAGTAAACAAAAAAAAATGGACCTTCTTTGCAGATCTTCAATCAACATGCAAGCAAAGTAAAATTCAGGAGTAGTAGTCTCTAAACCAGGCAAAGTATATATTTTTCCCAAAGCATTTGTAACATTATGATGTGACGCACCAGCACCAGTGCTTTGTGATATACCAATATTCATCGTGTCCAAAATTTTCGTAATGGATCTATTCATCGCCATTGTTTCACTTTGTCTCTCTTAAATCAATTGCATCATATCATCGAGCCTTTCATACATCGCTACAAATCTTCCTACCCTTTTAGCGGAATCAGTTCTTGCACTCTTGTTACTTTATGAACTATCACTCTCCAAAACCCTTTTGCATCTTCTTCTCTCACTCCCTTCATCATGTGTAGCTTGAGGGGCCAGGGTAGGTTCTCTCTACACTTCTTCCCAATTGTTTAGACCACTAGTCTCATCTATATTCTGATGATCACGATAGCCTGACAATTGATGATGAGCATTAAGACTATCAGGTGGAGAAGGAACATATACTTCCTCAACTTCTCGTTGCCTTTATGGAGGGTCAACCGTAGGACAAAATGTAGTCTCTCCTCAGGTCAAACATCCAAAAAGTTTATCCAACTTACATTCAAGCTTAGGTTCAAGTCCTTTCTCTTTAAATGTTTTAAAATTGATGTTCTCCTACTGAAAATTAAATAACTTATATTTAACTAACTATTTAGCATTAGAGTAAAGGAAAATAACTTGAACGAGGGACAAATGGATAACTTTAATCTTCAAAGTCCACCACTCTTCACTAGTAGCAATTGTGCCTTTGTCATAATCTCATCCTAATCTCGTTTCTTTCCCTTTCAACTGTTTCCAAAGACTCCATCTAGTTCTCATCCTATCAAACTTATTTTTAAGCTTAGTTTTATCCCATGGTAAGTTGGTTGCTTTGTGAAACTCTTCCTCCGCCTTCTTCCATGGTAACCTTTGACCAATAACTCATCCACATTTTCCCTTACTCCTTTCAATATGTTGGTTACAAAATGTCACAAAAGATAAGAAGAGTTTCTTTTGGCCAAAGAATCCAACCTATATCATTCCCTCCTTGACTTTCTCCTTTGTTTCCTTTTTGGGATGATGCCATCTAATCATATAAGATGAAAAAGATTTTATGGTAGTTAATCAATTTGCAATTGATTTCACTACTTAATTAGTATTACTAACTTGAATTAAACTATTTCAACAAAATAAATATATAAATACTTTTTATCATCGAAATATTTTTATTAATAACTTAATTTAAAATTATTTGATCACTTAATTTAAAATGAGTAATATAATTAACTTGTGAATATTATTCAAAAAATTATATAAAATTGTAATATATTTTTATTTAAAATATTATATTATAAAAATATTTTTTATTAAATTACTATTTGTTTATATATAATAATTTAAGAAAATTATACTTCTTTTGGTAACAAAAGAACCATTAAAAATTTAAATTATATTAGAAAAAGATAAAAATAAATTTGTAAATATTAAATAATCAAGTTTTAATGCATGATTATGAAAGCATCTTAAGAAGATTTGGAGAAGAATAAAAAATCTAGAGAAAACCTTCTTAAACATGGAAATAAGAGAGAAAAGGAGAGTTAGGGATAAAATAAAATGGTTGCAAATGAGGCTTTGGCGGACTGATAGGAAAGAGTTCTAAATTAATAAGGCAATTATAAAAAATAATGATACTCTGTTCACTAAATTTGGCAAGTTTAAGATAGCATTTAAAAAACATAAGTGTGCGTTAAAATAAAAAAATATTAGTGCGAACACTTCTTTTCAAAATTGCATATTTACTGTGGATAAAATTTATTAAATATTTTTCTTTTAAATTACTATTTGTTTATATATAATAATTTAATAAAATATTACATTTTGGTATCAAAAGAACTATTAAATAATTAAATAATATTAGAATATTGATTTTTAGGTTATTATCATCCTAATCTGTTATGATGCTTGTATGTAAACGGAATCCAAACTCTGATTTGGTTATTGCTCTGACCCTCTATCAAACCCCCATCATCTACTCATATGTACATATCGTACATTAAGCAAAAAATTTGTAAATATCAGAAAGGTTTAAAAGAAAATTTTAGTAGTAAATAATATTAGAAAATGATATATATATATATATATATACACACACACATATATATACAAACATAAATGTTTATAGTATTTTAGAAACATACATAAACATATAAACATTTGATTTTATGTATATCTTGATTTATTTATTAATAAATGAATATCAACATTTATCGTACTATATAATATTTAATTTGTCTAAATTAGGACTAAATAAAAACTACACTAAGAGCATGAAGAAATAATGTTTAAAGTTTACACAAGGGAGTGTATATAAACATATATTAAAACTTATAAAATGGAAAAGTAAAACTATTAACATTTTTTATTTGTAATTAAACAACATTACTACAACTGAAACTCTTAATATGAATTACAATCATTTTATTAATAGTTCTACTTCTATTAAAACAATCTCTAAACAAAATTTAGTTTAATTGAATAAATACTATCTACTTTTGTCGTCAATGTATTGATCTGCATTCTACTAAAATCAATAGCTTGATTCTGGTCAAGCCAGTGACCCAAACTCTATGTATGAGTAACAAACATTTCAATATCAAAAAATACAAATCTTGAGTTCTAATCCTTACCACTCGACCCCAGGGTCTTGACACCAATTAAGAACCAAAAATGCACACGTCAACTGTGTATCTTGGGCCACCAAACTTTCAAGTTCATGCTCTGTTAAAAGAAAACGTTAGTGTTAATACTACTAATTTAACAACAATTCAGCCTTAGTGATTGTCTAAATGATTAAATAACTGTAAGTGGAGCCAAATCCATAAATATATACAATAACAAACACAATCGTGCTTAGGTGCTCAATAATGAAAATCTATGATGTTACTATAACTATCTAAGCAGTAACATCAAAACAGCAATAAGTTTAAGAAACAATCCTTGAATCTTAACACCATGAACGAAAACGTAAGGTAATACTCAATACAACCCAGGAGATGTTCAAAAAAATCCTTTTCCTTGATTAATGAGAACCAATAAAGTAAAACAAACCTTATCTTAGTAACTATAAAAAAGCAAAGTAATAGACAGTACCCACACAAACCCGATAAGAACCTAAAAATAGAAGATTCAATCAAAAAAAAAAAACAATCCTCCTTTCAATCAAATGAGGCATGATCAGAATATAGAAAGAACAAAACTTACAAACGAAAACAAAGAAAGACAACATTGGAATTAAAGAAAATAGTGAACAACTCACTAGAAAGCAAGAACTAAGTGAACCTACCAGGAATCAGTAAACAATCAGTCACTAATGTATTGTAAGATTGTGTTAGCTTTTCTATTTTAAAGGTGAAAAGAGACAGCGGAGTAGTTGTGAGTTATTAATGAAGAAAGTTAGATGCAGTAAATACAAAGAATAAATATTTTCTACTACAACTATTATTAGACTTCATTTAATGAAACTATATCTATCTCATATTTCATTCATTAAATCTCATATTGCATTCACTAAATGATGTTTCGTTAAATCAATTACAGCTAGAATCCTAGTCTATCAAAGGAACATTGACTTAATTATTTTGACATAAGTAGACTTAAAGGAACATCGACTTAATTAAGACTTTCCAAGAATAAAAAACTAAAGTACCTCATCAGAATTAGCAGTGAAGAAGTATATCAAATTAATTATTGAGAGAGTTGATTTGAACACTTCTATGCTCTCTTCAGGAGGATATGACTATAGGATTATATGAGAATTTCCATCACCATCTTCCTTCTCTCTCCAGATTTCTAGAAGAGGGTTGTTTTCCCAATGGAAAATTGGACAAGACATTAACTCATATATAGATGGACATTCAATCAGCTGAAACATTGGAACATGAAACAAAATATAAGCACTAAAATATGTAGATGCAACTCCAAATTGAAATTCACTAGAGCACTAAATTCACTATAATAACATACCAATAATGCCTTGAGGAATAAGATTACGCATAAACTATTATTTTAGAAACGTTGAATGATCCCTAATCCAAAAACATCAAAATGGAAACAAACTTTCTACAACACTGAAGTGGGAAAATAGTTAACCTACTCCACGATACAAAGCCCTAAAAGTCACAAGATATTTGAAAGGAAAAGATGAAAAAACTAGCTAACATAAAACCCATAAAAATATAATACGGTTTTATAATGCAACCTGTTAGGTATATAAACTTATATTTATCTTTTCAATTTATTATGCATCACAATGATTAGCTTTTTATGACACCAAAGCTATTATAGAAACAAACAAAACAGCAGTTTTGTAAATGCACTTTATCGAGCAAAGGATTGATTTTAGGAGAGAATCATAAGTGGGAGAAGAGACTTTCAATGCAATATACTGATTCTGCAGTGCCAGATCTTTAGTAGGATTGTCGCAAACACTTCTATGATACTGACAGAAAGGAAGAGAGGTTTCTAGGGTAAAGGGTGCTCCTGTTCCAATAAAACTTTACAAACTAATGATACTTTAGAGACGATCATGGCGTAAGAACTATTTCAAGTCTGATTAATAGATGGAATCAAAAGACACACTTAAATTAGTACATAACGGTAGTAAAGAATCATGACGATTGAGCAGCAGAATGTAATAAACCTGAAGATAACTACAAGAACAGTTGCCACTCTAAAAGAAACTAGAAATAGAATTACAACATTTGTAACAATAACAAATAAAAGATGGACCCAAGTTAAGACTTCCCAAAGGCTCACTACATTTCAGGTATTAACTATTCTTCCATGTACCAACCATCTAGTTAATATTCTATAATTTTATTATTCCCAATAACATTAGCAAACCAAGTTTGTTGTCTTTCTTTAGTAGACAGACGACCTTTCTTAAACTTCATATCCCAAAAAACAAGAACTTTAGATTGGGAGCTTCAATATTCAATAAACTATATTGTATTCGTGGACATATGTTTCCATGGTTGACTTTTATAAGGATACAAAGAATGACAAATCAGATTGCAATAAAAGTTAAAGTTAGCCTTTAACTTAGATACATCCATAAAACACAAGTCGGGGAAGAAGCCATAAAGAAAAGGTCAACTTCAACATCAAACTGTATCCCATTTGAAGCTTTCTTTTAATCTTAAAAGAAATCATATCGATTAATGAAGTTTAATTTGTTGAGGATAGAAACACTAGATCCGAGAATTTAACTACAAAATATAAGCATTAAAATATGTAGATGCAAGTCTAAATTGAAATTCACTAGAACACTAAATTCACTATAATAACATACCAATAATGACTTAAGGAATAAAATTGCGCATAAACTATTATTATAGAAATGTTGAGTGATCCCTAACCCACAAACGTCAAAATGGAAACAAACTTTCTACAACATTGAAGTGGGTAAATAGTTAACCTACTCCACAATACAAAGCCTTGAAAGTCACAAAACATTTGAAAGGAAAAGATATCTTTCTGTAGTCAACAGCTCCAAAGCAAAACTAGAACTAGATACATCAAATGGCAAATAGCATAATCTCAGCGAACAAAAATGCTACAAGTAATTTTTCCAATCATTTTGCCTATTGCTAACTCACAAAAACCCAGATCCCAGCTGAGGTGGTCATAAATTGAGTGTTTTGGTTAGGAAATGACAAAGCTTTTGCTACGATTTAAGAGTGAGGAAGAATAATCTTGCTGATATGAAAAAAAATCAAAACTGCACCGAACTTCCACAAGAGGTTGAAACATACCTAAAATCCCATCTCATATCAATCATTAAACAAAACCCAGAACCAGAATGGAAGAGAAATCTAAAAAGAATTGCTTTTTATTGTGCTCTTGCGGTGCAAAATGAGTGAGCTTTTCGATCTCTATCCCTTGGAAGAAGCTGCAAAATAAGAAAAGAAAAACAAAAGAGCCAAGAGATGGTGATATGTAAACCGGCGATGGTGATCTGGTGGAGATGTGAGAGCTGAAAGATGTGAGAGATGCAAGGAAAGAGCAAAAAAAGTAAGAGACTTCTAAAGAAAACGAGAAAGGAGCGGTCGAAGAGTAAAGAGTAAATGAAGGGGAAAATCGACATGAAATTAAAAAAGCCATCAACTGATAAAAAAACGCTCCAATGAAGGAGCTGATGAAAAATTAGCTAGTTGGGTTGAATCAACCAATCCAACTAGCTATTTACCAAACAAGTTTAATAGTTTGTTTATATGGTCAACCAGCTGAAATAGGTCAATCAGCTAGAAAAGAGCTTATCAACTCTTTACTAAACGAGGCCTATATGGTTAGGCTCGTGTTATGGCTGAGCTCTAATCGGATTTATAGAGGACCCTTCTCCTCGTTGTCACTTCCTTGGTATCTGCTTTTCTCATTGTACTTGAAACTTTCCCTAAGAGTGAAAAATAATTGTTCCCTAACATTTATTTCTTTTGCTTACTAATCTATTAAGTGTGAAAAAGAGTTAGAAAAAGGAAAATTAAACAAATAGCAAAATCACTCTCAAATAATCTTAAACAAATAAATAACTAAATAAAATAAATAATTGTAAAATTAACTAATACCATAACTAATCACAAAATTGAAATTAAAAACATTATAATTAACAAATCATATTAATCTAATATTGAATTATGAATTTAATCCCAAAATTGAAATCGACAACCCTAATATAACAATTCACAAAATTAGTAAAATTACACATTTAATTTATGTAAAAATCAAAATTAAAATGAAAATAAAAAAGAACACAACTTCAATTAACCATAAAAATAACTAATGAACCCTAATTCGACACAAAAACATCACAATTTAACAATTAGTGAGCAAAACCACATAAATTCGCAATCCCAATTGAATTTTATCCAAATTTCATGCAATTGATCAAATTGAACCAAAAGTTCATATTGGTATGGATAAAATTCAACTATCAAACCATAATTAACCAAAAAATTACAAAAACTTTTACAAAATCTCTAAACCCTAATATTAGCATTTTTAGAGTGGAAAATCCCTAAAAATTACAAAACACCTAATTATTCATGCATAAAAAAGTGAAATTAATAAGATTACTTACTTGGGTGTCACTAATTTGTAAGAAAAATGCAAGAAATTGGTTGGGAGAATGAGAGGTCGATGGCGAGAGAGTAGAGACAGTAGAGAAAATGAGGAAAATAGAGATGTAGGGAAAATTTAAGGGCTAGCGTGGACTTATAGGTCAGCTAGATGACTGTAACTTATTACAGACTTACACAATTTATTGCACTGGCATGTATCTAACCATGTAAGTTTACACATGCATTTCAAGAGAGCGAGTAGCTCTCTGTAAACGTGTGTAAAATGAAAAATATATGGATAAATTTAAAAATTTTACACTTAAAGGAATCAAGCAAGGAGACCCTTGCTCCCCTTACTTATCATACTTTGTATGGAAATTCTAAATTCCATCATCAAGCTTGAAATGGCGGTTAATCCCAAATTCACATTCCATGCAAGATGTACGAAAATTGAACTAACTAATCTATCTTTTATTGATGATCTTTGTTTTTTGGTAGTGCTAAGCCTAATTCAATACAAACCTTTATGAAGGCTCTGGATAGACTCGAAAGCTTATCTGGATTGCAGGTCAATTTCAACAAAAGTTAGTTTATCATCTCTAAAGTTGCTTTCTCTATTGAATCAAGAATTGCTTCCATTACAGGTATGTCAATGAAGACTCCACTGTTGTTTTATTTGGGGCTTCCAATTTCCACTAAGAGTTTATACTATCTTGAATGCATTCCACTCATAGAAAGAATCCAGAAACGAATTAATTCATGGGTGAACAATTTCTTATCCTATTCAAGGAAGATATAACTTATCAAATCAGTACTTAATTCATTACACATCTACTAGAGTTCGTATATCTTCTTATCCAAAGGTATAGTTAAGATTGTGGAAAAATTATTCAAGAATTTCCTATAGCATCATTCCACTGGAAATAAAGGGACAGCCAAGGATAAGTGGACAGACATATGTTATCCCAAGGATGAATGAGGCTTCACACTAGCTCAGTTAAACTCACTAATCATGCCCTCATCCTTAAGAGATTATAGTAGATGCTGGAAGAAAAAAAATGTCTATAGATTAGGTAGATCCATTCTCACTTTCTCAAAGGTAGATGCATTTGAGAGATGAGTAAGAGTCCTTCAAACTTTTACTTATTGAACCAGTTATTGCATTTGAGGAACTTAGTTCGAGATGATATCAAGTGCAAAGTTGGCAATAGGTTACTTACCACCTTATAGTTTGATAACTGGTTAGGCCAAGGCCCTTTTATCCACCATTTAGCCTCATAAATGATCCCTCTCTTCCCTCTATATACTAATCTTAGTATATTCATTAGTGGTAACTCTTGGAGGTTTCTTACTTAGCTTAGTCTTCTGCAACCACAATATTCTCCAAATTCATCTAGATATGATACATTTTATTAGAAGGATCTTCCCACTTGCAAACTATCAAACAAGGCTACTATGGATATGCTCAGATTGAGGAATCCAAAATTTAGCTAGATTAGAATCATTTGACACAAATTTCTTCTCCCTAAGGTATCATTTCTCCTATGGCTTATTATTAAGAATTGACTTAATACTGTAGATAGACTTTCTTGATATAAGTAGAAGATGTGCTCTATGTTCTACACATGATGAAACTACAAATCATCTATTCTACATATGTTCAATTTCGAAATTCATTAGATGAAACTAAAATGCTTATGGACTGGTTCTGATAATTCTATCTCTATCATTATTCATTAGCTAGCTACTTAAGCTTTTCCTAAGACTAACAAATTAGTCTACTTACTGGCCATTGGACTTTGTGTGCAAACAATTTGGAAAGAAAGGAATGCAAGAAGCTTTGAATCCAAATGAAAAACTATAGATGCACTTATCAATGAGATTATTAATGGGATTTGACAAATTATTTTACTGAGGAACCTTACGAGTGATTGTTGTTCCTTTTTACTCCTTTCTTTGAATATTTAATATGTATACTATTTACAAAATATAATTTTCTAGGCATATTCAATGTACTATCTCTATTGTTGAGGGTTTATCCTATAAACCTCATTTGGGGATTTAATTTCAATTATTTATTAATTAATTCCTTTTCCTTTAAAAAAATTGACAAGAATACCCTATCATAACAATTATGCACAATCTCATCAGGATGCTCAATATCCTAACCTAAAACACATCAAAACTTATAAATCCTATTTTAAAATCAAGAGAAAAATAAAATTAAATATAATTTAAAAATAAAAAATAAACTAATTCATAGGTTGCCTCCCATGTAGCGCTTGTTTAAAGTCATTAGCTTGACGTATCTTTCGTGCTAAAGGCAATTTATAAAGATGGGATTTTTGTAGTCTTACCATAGGTTCCGTGACCTCTAAATAATCTACCTTTTGTTTCTTAATACTGCATTTATCTTTCAATTTATTTCCTTGAACTTGAACAAGCTTTGATGCTCCTTTATAGGTAGAGTCCTACAAAATATCTGAAAATGAATTATTATAAGACTCATTAGCTTCAATGACATCAATTAGTTCAATAGTAGGATTAAATAGCATTAGACACTTTTAAAACAATCTCTTCATCCCTTACCCTTAATTTTAACTTGCCTTAGTCAATATCTATTTTTGATATAGCAGTCGCTAAAAGGGTTAACCAAGGACTAAAGGTACTTCTAAGTCTTCCTCTATGTCAAAAATCACAAAATCAAATGGGAAGATAAATTATTAACCATAACAAGAACTTCTTCTACAACTCCCCTTACATATTTTACCGATTTATCTGCTAGTTACACACTTATCCTAGTAGGTATAAGTTTACTTAATCCTAGTTCCTCAAACAATCATCATAATTTTAGCTTCTAGGTCGACTAAAGCCTTATCTATTTTAAACTATCAATTTTACAAGGGATAATAAACTACCAATTTTACAAGGGATAGTAAAACTTCCTAAATCTATTAACTTCTTTGGTATTTTGCCTTTTAGAATTTCTGAGTTCCTTCCGCTCAACGAAACAGTTGATAACTCCTCTAACTTTTCCCTATTTGATAATAGCTCCTTCAAAATTTTCATATATTGTGACATCTACACAAGAGCTTCAAAAAGAGGTAAGTTATTTTAGAGTCATTTAAACATTTCAAGGACCATACCAAAATATACATCCATTTGATCTTTCTTCACTTTCTCAGGATAAAGGATCATAGGTTGATATTCCTTGACTTTCTTATGATGACTTGCACCTTCAGTTTTACATTAACTCTCAGTAGTCTCCTTCCTCTTTTCTCCTTCTTCTGATAGCTCTGTTATACTCTTCAGTGTGATTGCCATTATGCATTCTTTAGGATTTGTTTCAGTTGTACCATACAGACTCCCCTATGATATTCACTACAAGAAAATAGCACAATTGGCGACGTTTAAAAAATGTCACAGAATACCATTTGCAACGTTTTAAAAAACATTGCAAAATGTGGCGTAAGCAAAAAGTTTCTGTAATGTTTTCGAAAAAACGTCACAGAAAACACTGACATTCTGCGACGTTTTTAAAAACATCACTGAAAGATTGGACTTTCCACGACGTTTTTGGAAACATTGTGGAAAGTCACCTTCCACGACGTTTCTAAAAACGTCACGGAATGCTTTCTGCAACGTTTTTGAAATGTCGCGGAAAACATTCCGCGACGTTTTTAAAAATGTCGTAAAAAGCATTCCGCGATGTTTTTCTTTTAATTATTATTTTTTATTTTAAAAATAATTTAAATTTAATAATTATTTTTTAAATAAATTTTTTTATAAATCTTTTTTGTTTAATAACTATTCAATATTATTTATAAAATTTATTTATTTAATTCTTCAATTTTTTTAGTATATCATTAATTTTAATAATTATTCATGTATGATAAAAATTTTATACGTGCAAACAATTTATTATTTAATTGCAATTCACAAATATGTCATAATACACTAATTAATAAAAAAATCTATAAGAAACCGGGTTTATTATTTCTCGAAGTAAATTGAGCATGTATATAAAAAACTGAGAATTGTTCTGTATTATTGATGCCATTTTACAAAAGAAAAAGAGAAGAACAATTGGTAAATCACTAATTCTTGCTAAGGTACTGACAAACCAAATGAAAATGATTTAAATAGCCTGCCAATGTGTGGAACTTGCAGACGTAGATGTACTCTCAAACTGCATGTGAATGCCTATATGAAGTATGCCTAAGAATAATAGTCTCACAAGCCATCTCTAGTCCCTCTCACTCCCAGGACTAAAGCAACAAAATCTAAGCTTTCTTCCCATCTTGATTTCTTTCCTTCCATCAAACTGTTTTCATATATACCATTTGCATCAAGCAGAATCTTATGACCACCTTCTGTAGTTTTGTCAGCAAAAGGCGTCTCTGCATTTTCAGTTCTAAAAGGAGATAACAAAACCTGGTCATCCTCCATTTTATGGTGGTCATCACCATTCCCGGCCATCTCGTTATTCTCTCCAAATCAACATCCTACTTCAAAAGTTAACTTCTGTTAATTTTAGGTTGCTCATCTTCAAAACTCTCCTCCTCACTATCATCTTCATCACTATCCTTCATTTTCTGTAACAGACAAAAGAATTGAAACCCACATAAGCTAAAAGCAGACAACTATATTTCATCATTTTCATCCTCAAGCAATTACCAACTACAAGTAAAATAAAGCAAAAGAGCCATAAAAAACAAAATACTGGTTTCATCGAACAAACGATTTTTCACCAATCGTCAAACACCAAACTATACATTATATGCTAATTATGCATCCTTTGCCCAATAACCTTTCATTTCCAAATCTCTATGCTCTATAGTTTGACTCTAACATATCCTTTCATTTCCCATAAAACAACATTATGGGTGAAATTTGGCCTCTGTTTCATAGACACTATTTTAGTAAGGAGGATTGTTTGTTTGGAGTGAATTTGATATTTATTACTTGCAACAGAGCAAAAAAATTTAAAGCATAAAGCCACTTAAATACAAACACTCTTTCTAGTTGATATAATGAAGCCGATCTTGACCATATAAATCCAATTATGAAGCAACTTAAGTATGGAGAATTGAGTAATCTTGTGACAAAGTTTAATTTCAAACTTACGTCATAGAAGCTGAAGAACTCCTATAACCCTGTGATAGAAAAGGTAACAAATAAGCCTTGTTGATAAAGGGAAAGAAGAGAAGTGCATAGATTGATAACAATGAGTGCTAGAATGAAGCTTCACAACAAGAATTAGAATCATAAAGAGACAGCAAATATCTAATCAGAAGTTTTAGACATACCTCCAGTCTGGTCATAAAGACAGGCTATCCCTGCCTTTGGCCAGAGAGATTTCCCTGCATAAGTTTCCAACATTCAGAAATAATTAGCACCTCTTAGGTACACCTCAGATGCAGAGATGCATAAATAGAAACAGGGAATAAAATGTTGACATCAGCAATTTGTTAAGCTATTTAAATTGCACAATATATGAAGCCAAACTTACCTCCCAGACTTTGATATATTTGTGTTGTGTTGTGTGTAGGGTACCTGATGTCTGTTGTTACAAAGGCATGTTTACTGTGGAGTTACTGACCCCAAGTGATTAGATCCCACTTTGTACTTGTTGGGAAATTCCTGTAGTAGGTATCATCGTACCAGTACTAGAAGAAACACCTGATTGACTAAGACCATTCATCACACTCTGATTTATGCTAATTCCATTTTGGACCATTTGTGTTCTTGAAACATTTCTTTGGCTCATGCACCTGAGAAGTTGACTAGATGCGAATTCTTAATTCTTAATAGAAAGGTATTCAAACTCAAAACCCACAAGTTCTTCACCAACAACAAGCAACCATCATCGATAAATTAAAAGATAGAGTGCGAAGGTTCTCACCTTTACACATTGAAGAGGGAGCAGAGCTCTAAGGTAAGAATAAAAGGCAGTCATTTCTTGCCTCCTAAACCGTTCAATATCACGAGGCATCTTCCTTTTATCACTACAATCACCATCTCTCGCAGCCTCATCAGTCGCCATAAGATTATTAGACTTACCCTTATTTCGCGTCCCAGTTTTTGAAATCTTCTTGTTTGTTATGTCACAAGTTGTGCCATAGATAGACGTATAAGCCGGAACTAGATCTTCTTGGATATTGTTCTATGAGCGGAGATCATATGAAATCTAAAAGCATAGCTTATCACCTTGCTGTAAAGGAAACACTGAACGCTCTGCAAGGAAGCTTTGAAAGATCTTTCACAGGGTTTGATGTTAAAGAAGAAGATACGTTGGTTAGGGTATAAGATCTTCTATGGGCTAAACAGAGGAGTTGACAAGATTCCCTTATGGCATAAATAAGGTGATAGAGTAGGTGACTTACAGGTCACTCCAAAATGTTGCTTCAGCACACTTGATCCCTACAAGCCAAAGGTAAACAATATATATATTAAATCCACTCATTTGCATTCGCATCTAGTCGAATTCTCAGCAAAGTTATACATACGGAAATTTCTACTAACAAGCTTCAAAAACCCTACAATTAGAGTGTCGTTGACAAAACTTGAGCTTCTTCTCTTCAAAACCCTCGAGAGAGATTGGGAAAGTTTGGTTTGAGGTTTGTTGACGACTTGAGGATGATTTTCTTGGAGTCCGACGGAGACAAGATATGAGGATTAGAAATCCTAAACGCTATATCTAAAAGGGTTAGATTGTCGAGTAATAAAGCATTAAGAGATGACAAAAATGAACACTAAAGGAGCTTTTGTAATTATACAACAGACATTGTGTAACATCCCGTCCCCATATTAAGGGTTAAGACCCAAAATTTCTATACATATGAGCTCAAAGAGAGATTAAGGAAATACATTTTCTTGCTCATGCATAATGTTAGTATATATGCACATAAAT
>JANQBM010230354.1:0-22199 GCA_025594535.1 Erythroxylum domingense | reverse complement strand
TATGTGAAATTTATGATTTAATATTAATAATGCTTAATAATTATCACTTACTAATATATAAACATTGCTTTTTGATATGACCAAATACAACAAACTATTGAGCGACGGTCTCAGCAATCAGAAACTGTTGATGAGGCTGACACTTACCTTAAAGCAGTAGGTGGTAGGGATCATCGTAGAAGGATACTCGGCTTAGGATGATTTGCGAATACTTGTTCACAATCCTCCATGTCTAATACAACAACATTTGCTAGGGGGTCCAACAACACTAAAGTGGAAGCGCTTGAGAGCACAATGCAGATATTGTCGACTCAGTTGCAACAGACGTTGGAATAGTTGCATCAGTTGCAACAGTCGATGGCAGCCAACAACATGAATTAGCGATGTACGCTCAGCTCCGTTAGGAGATAGATGAATTGAAGGGTAAGGGCAGCACGTCATCGCACCAACCAGATGATCCACCATCTCCTGATTAGTAGTGGAGTTTTGGTCATTTATTTTGTATTACAAATACTTATTATTTACAATGTAACATTTTTATTAAGATATTTTAATTTTTAATTTTTAATCATTAATCAAAATTACTATTTGACCAAATTAAATTTATATTGTAAATATTTAATTATTAAAATTATGCATAAACTATAATTTTAATATAATGACTATATATTTTTAAAAAATTTAGGCAATAACTTTACCGACGGAAATAAATGTCCATCGGTAACTTTCTAAATAACTTATCGACGGTAAAGGTTATATTCTGTCGGTTATTCATAAAATATACCGACGAATGTTAAATTCTGTTGGTAATGGTTTAGCATATTTACGGACGGAAAATATATTACCGTCGATAAATTTACCGACGATCGTAAACATTCTGTAGCTAAATTTACCTACGGTAAAAGAACTTACCATCGATAAATTTAGCGTCAGAAAATGTTTAACTATCAGCAAATTTACGAACAGAACACTTGTTACGGTTGGTACATTTTTGGTATATTTTTCGACAGTTTATCATTTTCCAACGCTAAATTTCAGACCGTAAATTCTTGTACCATCGGTAAATTTCACTACTCCCGATTCTCAGACATTTTTGTCCGTCGGTACATTTTGTCAGTAATATGTGATACCGATGAAATATTTGTGTTTTCTATCGGTATTTTCCGTTGCAAAATGACAATTTTCTTGTAATGTATGCATATGTGTAGGTTGGTTATAATTGATGGAAAGCAATTTTTTATCTCTTATTAATTAATTATATCATTGATGAAGTTTCTTTCAGTTTTTTTCCAAAAAAAAGAAGAAAAATAAGAGAATAAAAGAAAAGAAAGATATCAAGGAGAAAAGTTATTTATTTTACAAAGTAATTCATGATACTCTTTCCTCCTAAAGTTGTATGAAATGTGTGAATTGATAGTGATGCAAACAAGGGAGAAGTAGTTATAAAGGGTCGCTCCTTATGGTTATAATGCATTATTTATCATCAATTGTTATAAGTTATTCCTTATAATTCCTTATGCTTCATATAGTTTGTGGTGTGAAGGCTTGAATGTAAGTTATGAAGTAGAGTTTTTGCATTCATCATAGCTGATGGAACCCAATGTTGAGTAGATTTTAATTTTTGCAGTTGATACTTCATTGAGTGTTTTTCCTGCTTTATTAACTTTGATGGATTTTGAGCTACATGATCCAAATACTTCTCACCATAACCTTTGGCCTCATTGTAAGCTTAAAATTTCCTTTAATTCATGATTATGCATGTGAATCTTAAGTGGTCGAGAAGTGAAATGATATAAAATCATAGAGTGTCTTCATCATGAATGGTGTTTAAATGTACTTGTAGATTTATCTTATTTTTAAACACAACTTATCAAGGTCTACCCCTAGATTGCTTGGTTTTTTAAGGAAATAGTTTTTGATTGATCAATAATAAAAACATTTAATGTTTAATTCTTATGATGGTTTTAAAAGTTATTCTTTATGGCTATTCATTATTAGGAAATATGGGAAAAGGAGGAAGTGTTTTGGATTTGGATTTGGATTTTTAGTTTTGCCTATGAACAGTCACAAGCGAATTATAAGGCAACTTGATAAGTGCTTGATTGACTATATATTTACTCCCTAATGCTTAGTGATTAATGTTATGATATGTTTAAGATATTTATTTTGGTTCATATTTTATTTTAGGTACAATTTGGAAGAATGAGAGCTAAATTGAGCTAAACTTATATCCTTAGAGTCGTTCTATTAATGTTCAATCTTATTTACCTTTATGGAGTAAGAAGGAGATTATTTAGGTGAACATGGGAAAAATAATGTAGAAATGAAGTTATTGCAACTTACACAGCTATGTATGGGACTTTGTAACTCACTGAAAGCGTGTAGGAGCATGAAGATACGTAGCTATGTGTAGACTTACATTGTTATGTAAGTGAGTTAAATGGTGATGTAAGTGGCTGTGTAGTTTATTGTGAACATGTAATTCTATGAGTTTTAGGAATAATGACATACATGGTCACTTACACGACCATGTAGGTCTAAAACTCATTAATTAATCCTAGTAATTTTATAATCCTTATTTTACTTCATATTTTTCTAGATAGAATTTGGAGGAACAAGAACCAAATTGAGCTAAAAGCATATTCTTAGATTTATCCTAATAATGTTCAGTCTTATTTGCCTTTTTGGAATAAGAAGGAGATCAATTAGGGTGAAGATGAGAAAAAGAGTGAAAAAAATGAAGTTACTACAACTTTCATGATTGTGTCTAGGACTGTGTAACTTACTAGAAGCATGTAGGAGCTTGAAGATAGCATTTGGCCACCTTTATAACGTAAAAGATCGTGTGTGGATTTACATGACCATATAAGTGAGCTACACGATCGTGTAAGTGACTGTGTAGCTTACTGTGATGCATAAGTTTATGATTCTTCCAATTTTCAAACACACGATCACCTCATGCATGTGTAACTGATCATATGTTAGAATCCTAATTTTTACTATAAAAGGACATTTAAGAGACTAAAGGAGGCAAAAATAGTTTAGAGACAAGAAAGGAGGCAGACTTCTTACCCTTTGGAAAGCTATAATGAGCCAAACTTCATCCTTTTAGTTCAAAGTGGATATCAAGGCTGACGAACATGTTTGAGCATTTCTTAATTTAATAGTGTTGTTCTCATTCTCTTTTGGAATTGATTGTGTTATTTTATGATTAATGTTTTGTCATTTATGAATGATTTTAAACACTTCAAACATATTATTTATGAATGAAACCAGTTATAGAATCTAGATTGCAATACATAATCAATATAGATCTAACTTAATTGTGGTAACCTAATAGTCGAGCATCATTACGAATAACATAACATAGGTTAAGTGACCCAAGCTTATGTGTTTGTTGCCTAGATTAACTTATTTTCCTATTACATAATGCTATTTTCACACTAAATCTAAAGAGCTTATTCTAGGTTGTCTAATAGCTATACCTAATTAAAGAGATTATTTAATTAGATATGACCTAAAGAAAACTCGGGCTAACAAAGCTTGTTTTTAATATATAGTTAATAGTTTTAAAGAGAGGTATGAGAACAACATGATGATTAATTGTTCTCATTCGTGTGAAGGTTAAGATTGAACCATGAACTGGATTTAAAACCCATTAGTTAAATTTATCAATTTTGTACTGTTTGATTTAATTACCTTGAATATTTTATTTTTACAGTATTTTTTAATCAAATTCAACCACTTTTTAAAGCCTAAACACTGGTTTTTTTTAGTTACAAAAGTTAAAGACACACTCTTTGTGAATATGATCCTTGCACACTATTACTACAAATTTAGTTATGCAGAGTTAGGTTTTATTATTTGGTGTGTTTGACATGTATCAAACATAAAGTAAAATCATCATTATATTCATTATATTTATGCTCAAAAAGTTTTAGAACAAAACTGATGTCAATTTTTAGAAGTGTAATAAGTTACCATTCTTGTAACAAGCACTCCAAAGATATGCAAAATTTAAAAAATTTTTACCTTATAATTTTTTTATGTAATTGTAGCTTATAGATACTCTTATTAAGGATATTTATAAGGGAATTTAGAAGCTAGTGACAACCTCTTTTATCATTAAGCTTTTAGTTTTAGGCTTTCTTCGTATTATTTCTTTATATTCAGGAAATGGAATTTATAATTAGCTGATCTTTTTATCTTTGTTAGGAGATGATGCTCTCCTCAACACTGTTTTGTACATTAAATCTTAGTTAGGTTTTTGTCTCACATGAAACACATTGTAACGGTGTAATAGTTTATTCTATTGTGAATATATTTTCATTTATTCATTAAAAAAAATTGGAGGAGACTTAGACAACTCTTTTAGTTCTTCCTTCCTTTTCTTTCTTTTTTGTTAAGATTGCCTTATTTTTCTTTTTTTATGTTTATTAGTTAAAACCTTAGTTAGGTTTAGGCATGTAGCTTGTGATGGATTCATAAATTATTAATGCTAGATTTTAAAGTTTTTGGTTGAATTTATTCTCTTTGTTCTTAATTGTGTGTTTTTAAATAATCATTATAAATTTAATCTTAAGGATTGTATAAGGAATTAAAATGAGAAGTATGATTTGTACACTAGAAGAATAAAAACCTTAGAGAATAAAAGTATATTAGAGATATTGTGATAGCCAAATAGATTAAACATTTTTAGTAAGATTGGTTAGGTTAAATTATTCATCAAGTGGTAGCAGTTACCTTATTGAATATCCTTGTATGCCTAAATAGAGGAAATTATTGTATGTTTAGGACGTAGTTCACTTGTTTAGAGCAATAAGAACAAATTGGGACAAGTTTGGGGTAATTTTGAGCTATTTTGACTAAGTTAAGAAGATGTTGGATAAGTACATAGGCACCAACACACCTGTGTACTTAAATATGGCCATGATTCATATAAGACAAATGGTTTTGAATTTCCAAAGGGTTACATGGCCATCAACATCCCTATGATGGAGACCAACACACCCATGTTGATGCTTGTGTTCACAATTTAAGTCTATGTTTGCTCCATATTCAAAGGTGTTGTGATTTCTTAAAGTACACAACCACCAATATGCCTATGTTAATGCCTGTGTACCACCCAAAAATCTAATTTTCTAACTATAAAAGACAACATTAAATGGAAAAAGGTAAAAGGGAGGCTCATAAGATATGAATTGATGATCTATGATAAAGAGCATGAAAAATAACCGATGAAACACATTTAGAGTGGATTTATATCAATCTAAAGGGGATTTCTTGAAGATTAAAAGTGATTTCATCAAGTTTTTCTTTATTTTTTATTTTCCTTTAGTTTTGATGTTACTTTTTTATATGATTAGGAACTAAACCCTTGGTGGTACCTAGATCAGATGAACCATGAGATGGACTTTATAAAAGTTTTATTTTATTTTAATTTATTATTTAGTTTCAATGAGATTCAATTATAATTTTTATTCTTTGGATTAATATTCTTATTATGTTAATCCATATGTGATTTCATGAAATTGAGATTAAGAATTCCTTTCTATGAATAAATCAATCATAATTAAAAGAAATTGCATGCAAACTTAGAGATAGGTTAGTATAAATCTTCCAAATTAGAGTCAAACATAATAGTGAAAGTCATAATTCGATTAATACAATTCTAGGGGTTTTAATTAGAAAGATATTTCAATTAACCAAGATAAATTTAGTTGTTAATAGTCTTGAGAAATATATTAGCATAATTGAGGATTTTTCACAATTCAATGAACTCTATATTGAATTGATGGATAAAGTCCTAAAAAGATTTAAATTCTGGTTAACACTGTCTTCTTTTATTGTTTCTTAGTTTAATCTTCATTCTAGTTAATCAATTTTTTTGATTTATTTTAATTTTGAATTTTATTAATAATCATTCCATAATGTTTTTAGACTAGATAATAAAGAGACTATTAGTACCAATAATTCTAGTCCTCTTTAGATCTACCTATACTCACCAGTGCTAGCTATAGCTACATTATGCAATTATAGTAAGACAAATCAATTTAATAATTAGGTAATCAATCTTATATGATAATTGAAATTCTATATAGGTGAACCTCAAAATCCTAGCATTTTGTTATCTTAATCTTCATTTATTAGTTTAATATCATGTCTTCATTAGTTTAGTAATTTAAGTTCTTTCCTTAAATTCTTTCTTTTTTTAGTTTTTGTTTGAATAGGATTAATAAGCTTTGTAGTATAGTTTATCTAGGATTGATACCATAAAGTAATTTAGTTTTAAAAACTTTTCTTTTTTGTTTTTATAAAAGTTAAAGAATTATGTTAAAGAAGATATGCTATATAATGATCTTGAGTTTCAAATTCTATCAAAGTTTCTTATGATATACGAGATAATATCACCTTCGCATTCCACATTAAAAAATGAAATAGTAGCATAACACTCAATAAATCATATAATGTATCTCCAAATTCCAAGATATCCCTTACCACTAGACTACAAATACACCTAATGCCTTTCACCTAACTGGCTACACTCTAGTACGTTAGATGATTTCATTTTTACTCCTTCTACTTAGGGTTCTCTATAACTTTGAAGCATCTTATGTTTCTCTCCTGCCAAATTTTTTAAATACATAAACCAAAGGTTATCATGAAAATAACAAAGTCCCCTTTACTTCTCATCATATCCCTATATGTTTTATTAGTGAATTGACTAGATGAATGACTATGATATTGATAACTATCTCCCATTCTAGAATTAGGACTATAACTTAGAATAACTTAAGCCAATTTTGCTAGGAAGTTAGTCCAATGATTAGCATTAATCTAAGACTTAACCTTGACATTTCTAAGGAATTTGTTGTAAGTATAAGGTACCAGGTCAATGTGAATTAAATCACACACTTTTCTCTAATTATCAAAATATAAGGAATCTCTCTAAGCATTTCTGATATTGCATTTGATGTTTCCAACTAAAATTCCTTTGAGCTTTAGCAACTATAATAGAAACCATGAAAATGAAGGCTTTGCATTTATTTCCCACTAGCTTTTGTCGTTTAAAAAAAGTATGAATCTATCTAATTTATAAGGAGTTCTTCTTTAATAATCTCTATAATCTTTTAACCGTTAATGCCTTGTTGCTTAAGCTAATTAAGGAAATTCCCATCCCTCCTTCCATAGGTTTATTGATTTCATTTTAACTAACCTTGGCAATGACTTTACCATTATACCTATCACCTTATAGGAACTATCTTATTATTCTTTTCGTTAGCTTAATTAAGTTCTTCTAAAGGAAATTATGATATTAACAATAAATATAAAGAGAGTTGAGCACATTTTTTTTATTATACTCTTCCTATATATGAGAGGCCCTTACACTTCTATAATCTTCTTTAAATTCAGTTTACTATTGATAAACATTCCTTAAATTGTAGTCTTTTGGTTAATAAAGGAAGGCCAATATATATGGAAAGGGTTTCCAAAACTTCTAAGCCTATTATGTTCAAAATCTAATATAAAAGATTAGAAGAAATAGTCAAAATAATTAGATGGTTTTTATCATAGTTAATAATCAAAATTGAAAGCTCCTTATAGGTTTATAGGGAAGCCATTAAAACACTTACTAATTGTCATGTGCTCTATAGAAGAGGAATAAATTATCTACAAAGAAGAGACTGAACAATCAAAGTTTTTTGCATGTTCTATGTTATTGAAAGTTAGGGTATAAGGAAATGTGATGTCTAACCAATTTGATCATAGCCTCCAAATATAGAATAAAAAAGGAGATATAGGGTCTCCTTGTCTCCAGCCCCTACCCCTTTGAATAGCTTAGTAGGCTCTCTATTAACTAGAATACTACATGATGTAGTAGTTAGCAAAGCCTTAACCAAATTTTGAAATTTTTTAGAAAGCCAAATACCTCAAATAACTAAGTAATGAAGTCCTAGAAAATTGAATCATAAGCTTTATATAAGTCAACCTTCATAACACAATTCATAACGGAATGTCTTTATATGTAACCCTTAAAAATCTCTTGAACAATTAACACATTATCACCAATTTTTTGCCTTCTAAGAAGGCTACGTGAGTTTCACGTATTAACAGATTTAGTATTCTTCTTAAACCTTATAACACAATTCATAATGGAATTTCTTCATATGTAACCCTTAAAAATTTCTTGAACAATTAACACATTATCACCAATTTTTTTCCTTCTAAGATGGCTCCTTGAGTTTCATGAATTAAAGGATTTAGTATTCTTCTCAACTTTAATGTCAAGAGTTTAGAAATGATTTTAGATAGCTTGAAACAATTGACTCTATAAGCTGGTATAAAGATTATATCACTCCTCTTTGTTATTAGTCAACTCCTCATTCCTTAAGTAAATTCCTTCATTTTTTCCTAAGATTTAAGCACATTATTACTTGGCTTATTATCTTAATTATTGATTTTTTTAGTTGAATAATTTGAACTTCAAGATTTCTCATCAAACCTTTATAGTTTTAAAATAGAGAAGAAGTCACTTGTATAAAGCCCCTCATCGCCACTTCTTGATTCAATCATTTCTCTTTTAGCAATAGTGGTTAAAATCTTAGTGGAGGGGTTCTTTGATCTTATTGATTACTTTAGGTGAAATTGGTTGATTCCTCCACCTTGAATTATATGTCCTACTGTAGACATTTTTTTGCCTTAAAAAATTTACCATGTAATCAAACTATTATACTTGTTCTAGTATGTCCTTCTCTATAAAATTCAAAACTTATTATATGATTTTCTCTTGATGACAAGCTTAAGCTATCAAGTTTTCTTGCAATTACCTTCACTTGAGCTATAAGACTAGTCATAATATCTACTTTATAGATTTTATTTGTCCTTACTCTACCAAACTACCATTGATAAATTTTTATAGTCATATCTTCTATCAAATTTAAGGTTTCCTCAAAATTTTTATCATTTAACATTCCACCTGCTATATTATTTATCATTTACCTTATAGAATTGGATAGACTCTTGTAGAAGATCTAGACATACATCTATGTCAGAAGGTTCTAGTTTTGCACTTCTTTACTAGATTATATTATCTGTTTAATATTTTATATAGAGTATCATTGCTGAATTACTATAAGGAAAAGATGTCATTTATTAATTTCATTGCCTTTGATAGTGGAAAGTATTTATTCATATTTTTTTTAACAAGGCTCTCCCTTATTGTAATTGATGTTTTAGGCAATGCTTTTAGCTATTGCTTTGTTTGATCCATTAATGTAAATGGGAATAACCTCAGAATAATGGAATCTTTAATGGCTTTATTGCTTTTCAAAATGTAATAGATCTTTAAGAAATTGGTGATGCTTTATATTGGGATCCTCTTTTGGTTATTCATCAAATTGTACATTTTGTTGTAATATCTAGATCTAAGCTTACTCTTGAATGAATTAGCATTGATCTTAATCCTTGCAATACTAGATTGCATCCCTATAAGAGATAATTTTGCACAAAACATCTTTTTTCTATACTTTCCATCGATGGTCTTAGGTTACATATTTTATTTATCTAAAGTTTGTTTTGATGAAGTTTTATTTTATGCTTTGGGACTTCTTTTAAGAAAATAGAAAGTCGATTTCTTTTCATACACCAAATATACCCTTAAAATTAAATTGAAATAAGCATATAAAAAAATTTGTACAAAACATTAAAAAAGAAAATAAATATACAAGACTATAAAATAATTAATAGATCTTCCAAAAATCAACTGCTTCCCTAACAAAGGTGTTAAAAAGTTGATTACTATGTTTTATCTATTTATAAACTTTCACTTTACTAATCAATTACTTATAAATATGGCACGTTCACCTATCATTGGTAAGTTATATAATGCAAAGCGGGAATTGATCCCTTAACGAAGTAGTGTGGATTAGAAAATCTAAAACAACCTACTGGTCTAAGTTAAAGTAATAAAAAGAATGATGTTAATGGATTTTGATTAATGAAATATAAAATAAACAAAACCTAACTTGGTAGTAAGAAAATCAATAAAAAGGAAAATTGTTAAAATAATTCAATATAATATCAACGTTTGTATAAGTGTTTCCCCTACTACTTTTGATTCCATTATTTGATTAAGTTATAACAACAAAAACAACCAAGTAAAAATCCCATTGAAACATGGGGTCTATGGAAGTCTAATAATACGCAGCCTTATTCCTAAGTAGTAAAGAGGCTATTTTCAAATGACCTATAAGAAAGAAAAAGAAATATAATTAAAAATAAATATAAATAAATGAAAATAAAATAGTAAAAATAAAAATAAACAAACAATAATATTAAAAATAATAAAATAAAATGAATAAATAATTAATAAATAAAATATGAAATAAGTGATAAACTAAAAATATGATAAAGAAATATAAGGTGTTTATTACTACTACTACTACTAATAATAATAATAAGTTTAAGCATCGAGAGATCCTTTATTTCTATTTTGGTACGCCAAAATTTTCTATTATGGGCATGTCCATGGTAAGTTCCGGTAGTGCCATATCATTCTTAATCATCTCCCCCACCTCTTCTTAGGCTTTCTTTTTTACTTCTCTTATAATCTTTAATTACAATCTTCTCGTATCTTCTCACTGGTTCATCTAGATCTCTCCTCTTAACTTGTCCAAATCACATAAGCCTTGTCGCTATTAATTTTTCAATAATATTAGTCACCTTTAATTTGTCCCTTACCATTACATTCCTTTCCTTATCTCTTCTAGTAAGGTTGCACATCCAACGAAGCATCCTCATCTTTACCACCATTAGCTTATGATTATGTAGCTGTTTGATGGGCTAGAACTCTGCCCTATAGAGCATGGTTAGCCTAATCACTAAGTGATAAAATTAACCTTTAAATTTGAGTGATTTCTTCTTGTCATATAAAACTCCTAATGCACTTTTCTATTTAAGTCACACTGATTTGATACGGTGAACTATGCCTTCATCAATCTGTCTATTCTGGATGATAGATCCTAGATGCTTAAAATCCTCTTTTTATAGTACAACTTTTGAACCAATCTTTATCTCCAAATAGATGGCCCTCTTATACCTTAAGAAGTTACACTCTACGTACTTAATCAAGTCCTTCTCAATATAAAGCCCTTTAACTCTAGCGTATTCATCCAAAGTTCAAGCTTTACATTGACAACTTTTTCTCATCAACTAAAATAATGTCATAAATAAACAACATACACCAAGGAACATCCCTTTAAATATTCTTAATGAGCTCATCAATCACCACTATAAATAAAAAGAGACTCAAAGAGGAGCCTCAGTGTAGCCTAATATTAATAGAAAAATGCTTTGTATATTCTCCTATCTTCCTTACTTTATAGGTCATAGTAACTCACTTAACAATTAAGCACCTCCATATGATTTCCCTAGGCACCCTGTCATACGCCTTCTTTAAATTAATAAAAACCATATGTAGGTTACTCTGTCTTTCCTTGTAATACTCCATTAATCTTCTAAGGAGATGTAAAGCTTATATCATGGACCTTCCTGGCATGGAGCCAAAAAAATTTTCTAAGATAGAAGCATCCTTTCTCACTCTTTTCTCAATCACATTCTCCCATAACTTCATAGTGTGACTAAGTAATTTCATGCCTCTATGGTTGTTACAAATTTGGATGTGCTTTTTGTTCTTGTGTAAAGGAATTAACATGCTAAATCTCCACTCATTTGGTAATTTAGTGAACTTAAAAATCACATTAAAAAGCTTGGCTAGCTAAGTAAGACCCTTTTCACCTAGGCTATTCTATACCTCTATGGGTATCCCCATCAGGACTTACTGCCCTTCAACTCTTCATTTCCCTTAACACTTTTTTATTTCTTCCCTTGTAGTATTTAGGCAACAATTAAAGTTATGAAACCTCTCATATGTGCTAAGATCACCTAAACAGAAGTTATCCTTTATGACTTCATTAAAAAATCTATAAAAAAACCTCAGCCATTGTTTCTTGATATCATTTTTAGCTATGAGCACTGCCCTGATTCATCTTTTATACAATGAACCTGATCTTTCCCTAGCTCACTATAACTTGAATATATCCGTTTCTCCATCTTTAGTTTCCAATCTTTGGTATGGTTTCTTGTAAGCTCTACATTTTTTTTGAAATTATCTTCTTTGCTTCTTTCTTTACTATTTTATAACTTTCTCTATTACCTACTGATATATGTTTAAATGTTGATAAATTTAATCCATTACACTTAGTGATTAATTCCTTAAAATGCTTAGGACATTCACTTTAGCTCATATTTGATTTTAGGTACATTTCGAAAGTGAAGAAGCTAAAGTGACTCGAAAGCATACTGATTGAGTCATTTTCTTAATTTTCATATTTTGTTGTCTTCTTAGAGCTAGAAGAAGGAAAAGATTAAAAGAAGAAGAGATAAAATAAAGCATAAAAGTGAAGAACCAAGCTTTGAAGAGCTCACAACCAAGCTGGTGAAATGTCACAGTAGTGAGCAGTCTCACGGTTATGACACCAACCATGCAAGAATGTCTCGTGGGTGTGAGACACCACTCACACCCATGATCCATCATTCATGGTGGTGAGAAGACCAGCTGTCTATATTAAGCCTAATTTTAAACTATAAAAGGTAATGTTATGTGAGGACTACGGGAGGCTGGATAGACCCGAAAAACTTGTATTCTTCTTCATTTTCTCTCTAATTTAAACAATAACAGAGATGTTCATGGATGATTCTTGGATATTGATGGAGAAGATAGAGGGCTGACCTTTTCGATGCTGGTTTAGAGGTGCAGTTGACACTGAGGAGCACATTAAGCATATCATTGTTGTGTATCATTTTCTTTCCCTCATTTCGAATTGTTTATATTATCTTGTACATATTGATTGGGTATTGTATGAAAATGATTTTGATTCTCTATTATTCTATTTTTTGAACACCCATTGCTAGAACTTGAATACGATACGTAATAGTCATGTTTGAAGTCGTATGTGGAAACTAATGGTATTAAATTGTTAGGGATAACGTAACATAAGTTAAATAATCCGAGCTTGTACAATTATTGCTTAGATTGGTCCATTTTCTCACTTGAAATGCGACTGTTAGATTAAACTTAAGGAGCTTGTTCTTGGTTTCCCAATACTTAGGGTTAATTAATGAGCTCTTCTTAATTAACTACGATCTAAAGAAAAATCGAGATTAACAGAGCTTGTTGTTAATTCACGATTAATAGTCTAAAGAGAGGTGTGAAGATAATAAGTCAATGACATTTGTTAAATTGTGCTTAGGATGAGATTAAATCAAAGAATCGAATTTTAAATCATTAATCAATTTTATCACTTTGTTGTTGTTTAATTTGAGTTATTTTTATAGATTCAATTTTACTTTTTTTTTCTAATTTTCATCGAACCAAACCCCCTATTTTTTATATAGGTATAATTTAGGAAAGTAATTAGATTCAATCTCTGTGGGATCAATCTGGATTCACCACTGCTATAGTTGTAGGTCCAGTTTATTTTTTATAGTGCCACGACACGCTACCAATTTTGGAGTCATTGCTAGGGATTGATATTCTTTTCTTTTCTAAAATTATTTGTTTTATTTTATTTTTATTTGTGGTTAATTTATTTTCTTGTTTGGTTAGTTCCATTGTATGACATGATCTTCTCACTCTGGTGAATTGAGATTTTATCTAGAAATTGAAAGAATGACGCGCAGATTGAGAAGATAAGTTACATACAGTCCCTGAGAATCCATCACCATTTAACAGGAGACTTGATTCTTCACCAAGAATTCAAATAACTTTATATTTGCTTTCTGATTCTTTTAGTGATTTTATTTTTGAATTTGATCCCTACATGGATGAACAAAATAATGCTCGCACTTTTAAATAGTTGGTTGCTCCTAATTTTAATCATCAATCTTTGTGCATTGAGTTTCATGCTATTGATGTTGCGTTTTGAGCTTAAATATGGTCTAATTCACCTTTTTCTTACTTTTCGTGGAATTCCAGGTGAAGATCCTCATAAGCACCTCAAGGAGTTCCATGTAGTCTATCCTAGCATAAAGTCGGCAGGGATATAAGAAGAGTAGATTAAGTTGAGAGCATTCCCATTCTTATTGGGAGACACCGCCAAAGATTGACTTTACTATTTGCCATTTGGATCAATTACCACTTGGAACGAGATACAAAGTCTTTTTTCTGGAAAAGTATTTCCCTACCTCTCAAGCTATAAATATTTAGAAGGAAATATGTTCAATTCGATAGCGCCATGGGTAGACAATATATGGGTACTGGGAGCGTTGCAAGAGGTTGTGTGCTAGCTGATTGTACCATTAAATCAGTGAGTAGCTCTTGATCCAATATTTCTATGAGGAACTTCTACCATAAGAAAGAAGTATGATAGATGTAGCAAGCAAAGGTGCACTAGTAGACAAGATACCCATTGAAGCTAGAAATCTAATTTTCAATATGGCTGTTAACTCTTAACAATTCAACATTTGAGAGGAACCTCAAACATTGAAAATCAGTGAGGCTAGTATTGCTACATTGGAGCAGTAGATAGCTGGTTTAACATCTTTAGTGAGGTAAATGGTTGCAAATGGTGCTCAAAAAGTCAAAAGTATATGGAATTTGCATAATGGTAGGACATACCACTGATATGTGTATAACTTTGCAAGAGACATCTACAGAACTAGTGAATGCTTTTGAAAACTTTCCAAGTCAACCACAAAGAAATCCTAACTACCCCTATGCATAGAAATCAGGATGGAAGAATCCTCCATTCAACACCTATAGGAAGCAAGCACAATAATAAGGCTCCTACTAATAAACATATTAAAGAAATAAAAAAAAGAGCTAGGATTCAAAATCTGGAGAACCAACTGAGTCATATAGCTACCACGATGAGACGATTGGAGAATCAAAATTTGGGTAAGCTTCCTTCTTAAACGATTGTAAACCCGAAAGAGAATGCAAGTGCTATCACTCTGAGAAGTGGTAAAGAAATGGAGGCATCATATAAGAATACTATTGTTAGCGATGCTGAAGAATCTGAAAGGGAACTTGAAGTGTCTCCAAGAGAAGCTGAAAAGGAAACTAAGGTAAATTCTCAATCTCCTGTGATTAAACATTTTACTAATACTTTACCTCATTTTCCTAGCAAGTTTGCTAAATCGAAGAAGGAGAAGCAAGATAGAAAGAATTTGGAAATGATCAAAAAGGTAGAGGTGAACATACCTTTAATTGATTCCAAAAAGCAAGTTCCAGTATATGCCAAATTTCTTAAGGAATTATGCAAGTCAAAAGAGAAACAGAGAGGAGACAAGAAAGTGAGTGTGGGTGAAAATGTGTCTGCGGTCATTCAAAAAAAGCTTCCCCCAAAGTTTAAGGATCTAGGTACGTTTACAATTCCTTGCAAAATAGGTGATACTAGATTTGAAAAAGCAATGTTAGAACTAGGAGCTTCAATTAATGTCATGCTATATTCCATTTACACTTTATTGAATTTGAGATCTTTGAATGACACTGTGTTATAATTCAATTAGCTGATAGATATAATGCTTATCCTAAAGGGGTTATAGAGGATGTCTTAGTGTTGGTTAACGAATTGATGTTTCCAACTGACTTTTATGTGTTGAACATGGAGGGAGAACCTTCATCTAACTCTACACCTATCCTTCAAGGCTAACCGTTTTTGAAGAAATTAAAGACAAAGATTGATGTGGGTGCAAGAATATTGACTATGGAGTTTGATGGTAAAATTATTCTCTTTAATATTTTTGAGACTATGAGGTATCCTAGTGATGTTCATTCTATTTTATCAATTGATGTCATTGATTGTTTATCTCAAAAAGTTTTTCATATGGATGGTAAAGATGAGTTAGAAGTCATTCTTTTCATGAGTTTAAAGGAAAAACTATTCATTTTAGATGAGATGGAAGAAATTGTGCTAGCATTACAATAACTGTAATCGATGCCAAAAAGATATGTGTTTTTAAGTATTGAACTACCAATATCTCATACGAAATTTCTACCTACAGTTGTCCAGGCACCTATAGTTGAACTGAAGCAATTACCAGAGCACTTGGAATATGTGTTTTTAGGAGAAGAAAAACTTTCGGTAATCATAGCAAGGAATTTAACCAAGCTTCAAGAGGAAAAGCTCATTCGAGAGCTTAAAGTCCACATCACAGCTATAGGGTAGACCATAGCTAACATTAAGGGTATTAGCCCTTGGACCTGTAGACACCAAATTCTTTTGGAAGAAGGATCCAAACCATCAAGAGAATCACAAAGAATATTGAACCCTTTGATGATGGAAGTGGTAAGGATAAAGATTCGGAAGTTGCTTGATGTTGGTATAATCTATCCAATTTCTAATAGTAAATGGGTGAGTTTGAACCAAGAAGTACCAAAGAAACTTGGAATTATAGTGGTGATAAATAAGAATACTGAGTTTTTCCCAACAAAAATTCAAAATGGATGGTGAGTATGGATCGATTACAAGAAGTTAAATGATGTTACACGTAAGGAACACTTTCCACTCCCATTCATTGATCAGATGTTGGAACGAATTATGGGATGATCTCACTACTATTTTCTTGATGGGCATTCAGGATATAACCAAATCATGATAGCTCTAGAGGATCAGAAGAAAGCAACCTTCACATGCCCATTTTGTAGATTTTCCTATAAAAGGATGTCGTTTGGACTTTGCAATGCTTCAGTCTTCTTTCAAAGATGTATGGTAAGTATTTTCTTTGAGTATGTTGAACATATTATTAAGGTGTTTATGGATGATTTTATTGTCTGATTGGTGGCATTTGTACATAATTTTCTTAGGATAATTTTTTAGTTAATCATGATAAATTGATTTTTGTTAACTTGTTTAGCTTATGTTTTGTCTTAGTTTCATATAATTGCATGATTATGTATGAAAGTATCTGAATATACATGAATGTGTGTGAATTAGGTATTTAAGATTAGGTTTTACATGAATTTTGCATGGCATTGTTGCACGTCTTTTTCTTACATTAACGTTTGTATGAATTGGATGTGTTTTGGGAATGATTAATTGATTAATTTTGTTGTTAATCAATAGGTTTGAAGGTGGTTTTAGGGGATGGAAGGATAGAAGAGTCAAAGAGAAAGCAAGTCATGTGACCCAAAGGAAATTGTTAATTTTCATAGGCCAACACATCACCAATGTTAAGCTTTTGCAAGATAAAATTATTATTGGATATTTTTCATTTTTCATCCAAAATAAATAGGAAAAATTCAGCTTCAAATTGGTGAAATAACAGCCCAATTTGGATAAGATATCACGGATTGAACTCAAGACTAAAAAACAGAGTTTTCTGGAAAATTCCAGCTAGTAACTTCCTCCTTCCTACTTCGTTTTAAGCATTAAATGGGTTATAAAAACTCAATTTTAAATCCTAGAGAGGAGGAGGTCGTGAAAGACATCCAAGGGAGAGAGAAGAATGCATTTTTTAGGGAAAAACCAAGAGAATTCAAGGTGGAATCAAAGGATTTCAAGGAGACACAAAGCTGCCACTATAGAATTCCAGCTTTGGTCTTCAACGTATAAGCCTTACTTCTCTTTTATTTCTTCTTTGTTGTATTTTTTTGATTGATAAGTATGTATGGATATGTTATGAACATGTTGGATGAGATTTTGATTGATTTCTAAGTGGTTACTGGGGTTGTTATTGCCTAAACTATGTAGTACCTGACTTTATTCAATGTTATGGATGTGTTTAATGTTGTTTGATGTTTATGGTATATGGCTGTCCATACTTAGCTCACATACAGATATGGAGCTAAGAAATATGTTAATAAGAGCCATGAGAGTGGGCTTACAGCAAGAATACTCCATATATCAAGTTAACCTGCCGCGTGGAGAGAGATCATGAATGGAAAAGTGACTATCCAAAAATCTGCTCATATCTTTCTAATGGTTAAGTGAAAAATGGGAAGTGAGAGCTTACATAATTCATTTACGTCATTAAATAGGGCTTATTTGGTTCAAGCAATGATAGTGAAAGAACCAGGACATTAGGAAATTTTGTAGTAAACATAATGAACATTGCTAAAGTGACCGAATATATAGTTGGGTAATGACAATCCTAAGTTATTAAATTGATAGTTTAATTCACAATTTTCTACATTTGTGTTCTTAATTTTGTGACAACATTAAAGTGTGTATGTATGAATCTTAATTTTTATATTTTGGATCTTTCAAATCTAATTATTTTAGTTTCCTTAAAAAAACAAAATTTGATTCATTTCGGTGACTAACAAATCCCTGTAGGACGATACCTATCTATATTGTGATTTCTGACTTGTATACTTGAAGGATAAGAGGTTTTAATTTCAAATTTGGAAAATTACATATCAAGTTTTTGACGCCGTTGTTAAGAATTGTGCCTAGCGTTGAGTTTGATAAATTGTTTTGATTTGAGTTTTCTTTTCATTTTTACTTTTATATTCTTTTCTAATGTGTAATAGGTATATGCACATGAGGAGTGCAGGAGTTGTGGAGAAATTATGAGAACTTGACATCACTAAAGTAAAAAAGGAATTGAGAAAAGCAAGGAGACAAGATCAAATCAAGTAGATAATGGCTGAACAGAGGGAACAAGGTGGTGAAGAAAGAACTTTAATGGACTTTATGTGGCCAAGGTTTAACCCCAACCAGTAAGGAATTACTAAACAACCAATAAATGCGAACAATTTTAAAATCAAGCCTGCTTTAGTTAATATTTTTCAAAGCAATGTTTAATTTTATGGTTTTGCCACATGAGGATCCAAATACTCAAAAATATGTGATACTTTAAGAAAAAATGGGTTGTCGGAAGATTTAGTCAAGATGAGATTGTTTCCCTTCACACTAAAGGATTAAACAAAGGCATGGATGAACTCCCTTACTCCATAGCAAGTCAGAACATGGGACTAGTTTGTGCAAGCCTTTTTTTTCCAAATATTTCCCATTGACAAAGACAACAAAGATCATCAAGGAAATCACCAACTTTCGGTAATACAAGGGAGAATCCTTATACGGGGAATGGAAGCGTTTCAAGGAGTTACAGAGAAGCTACCCCTATCATAGTCTTCCTAAGGAATTTTTACTATAAACATTTTATAATGGAGTCAATTTAGCAACCAGAAGCACCATTGATGCAACTGTAGGAGGTTCATTGATGAAGAAGACCTTACATGCTGCATATACTTGATTAAAGAAATGGCTACTAACAATTGCGTTTGGTACAATGAAAGGAGTAAACCACCGCAGATGAAGGAAAAGAAAGGGGTTATGTCAACAGATTCAACAGTTGCTTTATTTGCAAAAATTGCATCATTAAAGAAATAGGTAAATGATCTTCATCCTTCATCTAGTTCTTTAAAGTATATGCATCAAAATTGTGAGATTTGTGGAGCGGATAGTCACAATTCATCGAATGTTATTTGATGAGCACTGAAGGCATAAAATAAGCTCATTATTTAAGGTTCTAATAGAAGTTAGATAATAACCTATATTTTGGTACTTATAATACTGGATGGAGAAACTATCCAAAAATTTCTTGGGCTAATCCTGTATGAACCAAATGGAGACCTAAAAAATGGCCAGGATTTCATGAAAAGGAAAGTAACTCACATATTGTCTTAGAGTCAAAGTTTGGAGGTATTGAATCGAGGCTAAAAGTAAAAATGGAGGCCCAAGCTGCAAAGATAGATTCTCAATTTTCGTAGCTAAGCTCCCAATTTTCAAAGATGATGGAAGCGATTGGTACAATTGGATTAAAGGTGAGCAATATCAAGGAGGCATAGGCACGGAGTGATCAGGCGTTGAAAAGTTTGATGACTGATAAGTTGATTAAAAATTAAGCATCATCAATCTACAACCTAGAGGTGTAGATGGTTAGCTGGCAATCACAGTATCAACCAGACCCCCAGGTAACCTTCTTAGCACTTCAGAACCTTATTAGAAAGAACATTTAAAGGCAATACAATTGAGGAGTGGAAAGGAGTTACCAGAGCCAATCTTGAAGTAAGTTACTGATCCAGTGGAGAAAAGTCAGGAAAAAGTTAAGGAGAAAGTCACTGAGGAGGAGGAACGCCCATATGTTCCACCACCACCATATGTTCCAAAATTACCACTTCCTAGGAGAGTGACTCATAATCTAGTGGAGAACCAATTCAAAAAAAATTTTAAAAAATTAAAGAAGTTGTATATGAGTTTTTCTTTGCCAGAAGTTTTGGAGCACATACCCAAGTATGCTAAGTTCTTAAAGGAATTACTTTCTTACAAGTTCTTGATATTCAAATTAGACAGTAGCATTGACAGCTAGTTACAGCTCTGTGATCATCAACAATATACCATTTTAAACTATAGGATCCAGGGAGTTTTCCTATTCCTTGTATTGTTAATAGTGTGGAAATTTCTAAATGTTTATATGATTTAGGAGCTAGTATTAATCTGATGCCATTGTCTATTTTTAGAAACCTAAACTTGGATGACATAAACCCAACATCAATGACAATTCAGTTAGCTAATCAATCCATAAAGAAGCACCCAACATCAATGACAATTCAGTTAGCTAATCAATCCATAAAGAAGCCTTTGGAGTTGTCGAAGATTTTTTGGTAAAAGTAGATAAGTTTGTGATTCTTGTTGACTTTTTCATTCTTGATGTTATTAAGGAAAGAAATTATCCCTTGATTTTGGGACGCTTATTTATGAATACTAGTTGGGCATTGATTGATGTGAATAATGGTGTTTTGATTTTTCGTATTGGTGATGAAAAAGTTGAGTTCAACATGAATAGGAGTTTGAAAGTAGAGAGGAGCCAGATTGTTATATAAGAATAGATATGATAGATGAGTTTGTGGAGGAGATAACTGGTAGAATGATAAAAACAAAGAGTGAGAGGGAGTTAGAATTGAATGAAGAAGATGAGAGTGGAAAGAGAGAGAAGGATGGAAAGGAAGAAAAAAAACTGAGAAGGAACCTTTTGTGAGGACCAAGGCACCCGTACCACCTTCCAATGAGAGAGCACCTAACATAGAGTTAAAACCTTTACCTTCACATTTGAGTTATACATTTTTAGGTGAAAATCAAACATTAACTATGATTATTTCAAACCAGTTGAGTGATGAACAGGAGAGGAAGGTAGTAGAAGTTATAAGGAGGAGAATGAAAGTGATGGGGTGGCAGATATAAGACATCCAAGGGCTAAGTCCGAGGGTTGTGATGCATAGAATAAATCTCAAAGATGGATGTAATCTAATGAGGGATAGGCAAAGGAGTTTGAATCTGAATATGTAGGAAGTTGTAAAATAGGAGTTGATTAAGTTATTGGATACAGGAATTATATACCTAACCTCAAACAGTGAATGGGTAAGTCTAATTCAATGTGTACTAAAGAAAGGCGAAACAACAGTGGTGGAAAATGAAAAAGGGTGAGTTGATTTCCACACAGGCGGTCATTGGTTGGAGAGTTTGTATTGATTCCAGGAAATTCAACTTAATGACAAAGAAGGACTACTTCCCACTACCTTTTGTGGACCAGATGATTGAGAGAGTTATAAGACATGCATTCTACTATTTCTTAGATGGGTATTCTAGCTACAATCAAATATTCATTTATCTAGAGAATCAAGCCAAGAAAACTTTCATATATCTATATGGTACTTTTGCATATAGACGGTGAACTTTGCAATGCATCAGCTACATTTCAGTGATGTATTATGGTCATTTTTACTAACATGATTGAGGATTTTTGGAGGTATTTATAGATGATTTTTCAGTGTATAGAGATTCCTTCGAGTGGTGTCTGACAAATTTGGATAAGGTTCTCCAATGGTGTAAAGACGCCCATTTAGTATTAAATTAGGAAAAATGTCACTTCATGGTTCAGGAGGGAATAGTCTCAATGTAACATCCGGTTTCCATACAAAGGGATTAATTATAGAAATGGGTACATGTGAGATCAATCGAGAAATTAGGAAAAAAAACACATCTCATGCTCATGCATTTGTGAACAGTGATTTTTGCACATGAAAAATAAATGTACATGCATTCATGACATTTTCCTGGTATAATTGTGAATATATTGTGTTTTTGAAAAATATGTTTTGAGTGTGAAAAATTGTATTGGAGAGGGTCATTAGG
>JANQBM010229838.1:0-22210 GCA_025594535.1 Erythroxylum domingense | reverse complement strand
GCCTCGTGGACGCGTGGGCACCTCTTTCGCCTGCTAATTCTGTCCGCTAATCGCGAGCGTACCAAGGTACGCTCGCGACTTGTGACCTTCAGATGGAAGTTGCGATCGTTAACTCTCCCAATCCGAATTCTGTTGATTTATTTTTTTTATTTTTATTTTATTATTTATTTTATCTTTGACCCCTCTCCGCTCTTTTGACTATAAATTTTTCTCTCGACCTCCGATTGACCTGATTTTTGAAGCGTTAGTTTTCTAAGAATTTTCTCTACCTCTCCATAAGAATTTACAACTTGTGATATTACTTTTGAAAATTTTGGATTAAATCTAGATGAATGGATCGGAGGTTAGTGAAATGTTTTTTTGTAAAATTATTTTGTGCCCTTCCTATGAATTTCATGAATTTAAATTATTTGAAATTCATTATTAGCCTTGTTAATTAAATCATTGTTATCTATTAAATTTTGTACTAAATATTTTTCTGAAATTTTTGTTCTTGATTGACTTATTCTATTGCCTATGCTTATTTTTCGATCCCACCACGTATTTTTCCCGGGATCAACACTTATTGAATTTTCTTATGATCTACCTTTATTTTTGTTCGGAGGTAAATTAAATGAGTTTATTTGTTTTAAGTCTGAACTGGTGGGGAATTCCTCCCCCGTGGGACACGTGTCCAAATGTCACGTAGGACGTCGGGGCCCGCGACCCGCCCGGGGAGGGGTTCCAGCAGAGTGTCTAATTGATCAGGATGGAAAGAGTCCTCCTATATGCGTCGGAGATTCTATTAGGGGTGCCTTTCATGAATTGTTGAGTAAAGCAATTGAAGAGTTATACCCCGGATGTACAAACTTTTCAAAGTTGTCGTTTTTAATAAAATTGCTTCACTTGAAAGTATACAACAAGTGGAGCAATAAGTCATTTGACAGGTTACTTGCTCTGTTGAGGGATGTATTACCTAATTGTAAATCTTTTCCGAAGTTCTATTATGAAGCAAATCAATTTCTACGGAGCCTAGGTTTGGGTTATGTGTTAATACATACATGTAAGTACGATTGTTCCTTGTTTTGGAAAGAGTATTGGGACTTGGAAAGTTTCCCCTAGTGTGGAACATCAAAATGGAGAATTAATGATGGCAGGGGTAAGAAGATACCTCATAAAGTATTGCGGTACTTTCCATTAACGTCCAGATTACAACGATTATTCATGTTAAGTAAGACTGCAAAACAAATGACATGGCATAATGATAGGCCTAAAGGTGACAGTAATACTATGGTTCATCCTTCTGATGGAGAAGCTTGGAAGAGCTTTGATGAGTTATATCCTGAGTTTTCCAGAGAACCACGTAATGTTAGACTAGGCTTAGTAATAGATAGATTCAATCCACATGACAATTTGTCACTTTCATATAGCGTGTGGCTTATTGTTCTCTTAGCATACAATTTACCCCCTTAAATGTGTATGGATGAGTCAATTTTTATGCTATCACTGGTTATTCCAGGTCTGAAAGCGATGGGTAGATATATTGACTTCTATATGAGACCACTAGTGGATGAGTTAAATGAGTTATGGGAGAATGGTTTTGATGTTTTTGATGCTTCAAAAGGAGAAAATTTTCGAATGCATGCGGCTTTGATGTGGACTATCAACGACTTTTCAGCCTATGGTAATATTTCTAGGTGGAGCACTAAAGGCTATAAGGTATGTCCTGTTTGTAACAAGCACACTCCTTCTTGTAAATTAAGAAGTAAGATTGGTTACTTAGGCCATTGGCGTTTTCTTCCTTACGATCATCCATGGAGAAAAAGCAAGAAGTTTGATGGCAAGAGTGATCATCGGCCTATACCTAACTTACCAGATGGAGATGATGTGGTGGAACAATTATATCATGTGCAAAATATATATGCTATAGAAAGCATCCCAGCAATAAGAGGAGAACGAGATTGGAAGGAGAGTTGAATTGGAATAAAAAAAGCTTTTTTTTAATCTACCATATTGGCATAAGTTAATATTGAGGCATAACCTAGACGTCATGCATATAGAAAAGAATATTTGTGACAATATCTTTAGTACTTTGATGAATGTTGAAGGTAAAACCAAAGATACAATCAAGGCTCAGCTTGATTTGGAAGATATGAACATTTGAAAGGAATTACACTTGAAAAAAGTAGCTGATGGAACTATTGTGGCAAAACCTCCAGCATGTTATACAATGTCTTCCGATGAGAAGAATAAGTTTTGCGAGTTTGCAAGGCAGGTGAAGTTTCCAGATGGTTACGCATCTAATATATCTAGATGTGTTAATGTTGATGAAAGGAAGATTATTGGACTTAAGTCTCATGATTGTCATATATTCTTACAAAGCATTCTTCCATTAGGCACGCATGCCATCTTAAATAAAGATGTGATAGGTGTTTTAATAGAGTTGGGGGACATATTTTGCCAAATTTTTATACAAAGTTTAAATAAGGATGACATAAAGAAGATGTGTGATGAGATAACTTTAATTTTATGCAAGCTTGAAATGATATACCCATCGACATTCTTTGATGTCATGGTACATTTGGCTATTCATTTGCCAAATGGAGCCTTACTTGGTGGACCAGTTGCATATAGATGGATGTAATTGAGAGGTATTATTTAAATTTATCTTATCACTCTTAAAAGTTAACTAAATAGTGTCCTATCTAATTATGGTTAATCATTTGTTAAGATTCCTAGGTACACGAAAGAGATTTGTTAGGAATAAAGCACGTCTACGATTACTGAAACATATGTTGTTAAAGAGTGCATGACATTCTATTTAATGTATCTAAAAGGAATTAAAGCCAACTTCAACGTACCAGATTGAATCAATGATATGGTTGATGGTAGTGACATATCAGTGTTCTTCTAACGATGTAAGCCGATTGGTGCTGGCAAAACAATTGCTCTTTCTACGGATGAGCTAGAGATTGCACATTGGTATATGTTTATGAATTGTCATGAGATTAGGCCCTTTATTGAGTAAGTTTTTCTAACCTATTATGAAATTAAAATATGTAATAAGTAGAGATATTTCATATAATCTTGATTGATTTTTTTTCATTCATAATGAGCACATTGATGAGTTGAGGCAATAAAGTCCATTATATGTTGACAGGAGACATAGAGAATAATTTTCTTCATGGTTAAAGCATCGAGTGAGATTATAATTTGTATGTGGTCTACACTAATAATTATATATAGATTCTAGTAAATACATATTTGATTTTTTCATTTGTTGTTATAGATGAAGACATTAACTAGCTCCCGTGAAGGAAGTATCTTTGAGTCTTTGTATACATTAGCATGTGGACCTCATAGTTTGGTGTTGAATTATACTGTATGCAATACAAATGGCATGCAATTTCGCACTGAAGTTCGTGATCTACGTAGGATTATACAAAATAGTGGTGTTGCAGTGTTGGAAAATTATGGGGAAGATAATATTACATTTTATGGGCTGTTGACCGATATTATCAGGCTTGAATATGTTAGGGGTAAAAATATTGTGCTGTTCAAGTGAAAATAGTATGATCTTGGAAATTCAAATATTAGGGTCAACGACATTGTAAAAAGCATCAACGTAACTAAGTTATGGTTTAAGGATGAACCATTTATTTTGGCAAACCAAGCAAAGCAAAGTCTTTTATGTGGAAGATTTATTATTCGGTCCAAATTGACAGATTATGCAAGAATGTGAAGTTAGAGACAAGCAGTAGTGATAATGAATGTGATATTGTTTTGGAAGAGTCCACCGACGACGATGATGAATAAATTCTTATTATGTAATTGAACCTTTGTTGTTTTTGTTAGAATAAAAGATAATATTACATTTTTACTTCTCTCTATATTTTGCTTTTGCTTCTGTTGTTGATATTAGAGTCCTTAACTTGAGTATTATATCAAAGTTTTATAACACTTGAAACTGTGTTACATGCTGTGTTATAGCTGTGTAGAGAATATCCTTCGTAAAACAAAATGATATAGCTGTGTTACATGCTGACTTTGGTTGTAAAGCCCTGCAAATTTTTGGAAGCCTTTCAACCTACTGCTTGCATCAAACACAAAGAATGTCCACACTGTCAACTTCTGGTCCTCAACCTTGACACCTTGCCTATTAGCACATTTGAAACCTTTCTTTGTATGGTTGGTTGGTAGGATAGTATTGATTACTGACTCTAATTGACTTATACTTACAAACTATGTATTGAGCAATCTCTTAGCTTGTTGCTTTCAACAGAATAAGAAGAATTGTCATTTTAGGATGAAGTAATGATGTGTTACTGATTACGCATTCTAAATGGATGATTAACTTGTAAAAACACAGTGGCTCTATAGGTAAACTCTTGTCATATAATCTGATGAATTTTTTATCATCATGTAGTTACTCATTCTTTGATTTCCCTTCATTTTCTCATTTGTTTTTTATCAGTTGGAGCTTAAAATTGATTATAACCTTGTTGTAATATTAGTTAGCATTTTTAGATAGTTATACTTGTGGATTGATTTAGAGGTGCTTGTTTATATTTTATTTTTTCGAATTAGTGGTTTGTTTGTTAAGATTGTCTATGAGTTATGACATTGTAAGCAAAAGGCTGAAGATACATTTTTATTTCTCTAGATCTCTATTGTTATTTTCCTTTCAAGTCACATTTTTAACCTCATAATACTAGTAAAGATAAAGGGAAGTACAAAAATATTAGAGCTTATATCTCTCTTTTTCCTAGACTTGACAAATGATCTCTGGCCTATCAAAATAAACAAACTATTAGTTGCTAGAAATTGAATCCTCAATGTTGCAGTGCTTGTGATTGCGCCAAGATAAATTTAACATGTTTCGTTGATTTTTTTCTCATGTTGTGGATCAAAATGAAAACAACATCATCCTATTTCTGAGATCCTCCAGAAAAGTTATTTGATATTAGCATTATGTGCTATCAAAATGTTGTAATAGGGCTTAGTTAAGTCAGTATAAAGGGCATTGTCTGAATTTTACTTGATAGAAATATATACTAATTCTGTTGAAAACTAGTAAAAACATGCATCTTTGTAGACATGGTGTATATGCATGCAAATGTTGTTCTATTGTCTTTAATCCATTTGCATTTGGCTGTTTGTTATTGATGGAGTGATCTCTCATGAAAGTTTCAGTGGTAAGCATTTGAACTTACACACTGTACATTGCTTTTGAAAGTGCATTTGATTTTGTAGACTTGGTGTATGTAAATGTTTGTTATTTATGGCTGTTTATGCTTTCTGTTACCCAAAAGAATAAGGCTAGTGGAGACAAATCTATACTTTCAGTTTTTGCTTTCTGATGGTCAATTAATAGTATCATTGAAATCTAATGTCGAATTGAATGCAGGTGATTCACATGGGACCTGGTCTACCCAAGAAGAAGAATAAGGCTACACTAAGCAGCTTAGTACCGACACAACTGCAGTCGCGGTATTGTCAGCTTCTTGGAAGTGTAGATGATGAGCCATTTGCTCCTACACAACCAGAATATCATACACCTGTACTTTGTGAGCCTACTTCAACACCAAGAGATATCACATATGCGCCTATTACTCATCCTAGAGATAAGTATCTACAACTTTTGAATATGCGACGCAATATTAGTTCTCCATCAACCTCTCAAGAGATGCCTCCAGCTTCTTATAATCAACCACCAATAAAGGACACTATTCTTCCCATTATTAGTGCTTACGTTTCATGTCAGCTACACAAGGAACCTGAGTCGAGTAAAAATTCACAGGAATCATTACCACTTGATACCTCTGCAAGCACTGCAGGTATGATCTTTCACATCACATTAGTGAAACATATAAGTTTAATAATTTTGTTTATCTATCCAATTAAGAGTATGTTATGTGCTTATTGTAAAATATTCCTTTGCTATATTTTAAGATCCACGACTGATCCGAAAAAGACAAGAGGTGTCACAAAAGGACAAGGATTGAAAAAGATTAATAAGGCGATAGGTAAGAGATTGGAGATAGAGATCTCCCCTACTGAAGAACGACCAACCAACTCTATACAGTCTGCCAAATTATCGACTGAGATTAGTGTGGTATCCCGAACTTCCTTACCTGTAAGAACAAAATGGAAAAAAATAACTAATGAGGAGTTGGACATTGCATTTGATAAGTTAGACGTAAGTATTATAAAACTATCTAATTTGTACATGTTTTCCATATGCCTAAAGCTTTGACCAATAATTTATAATTTTTTGCAACAAAAGTTGGAAGTCAAAGGAATGAGGACAAACAACGAAGTACATGCTGTTGTTAAGAAGTTTCTTTCTTTAAGGTCTAAAGATCAAAGATATCATTTAAAAAAGCATTATAACAAGCACGAAAAGGATGTTAAGTCACATAATGTGACAGTGGCAAAGTGGATGGATTTATGCAAATATTGGGAGCAATCAGCTACAAAGGTTACTTAATTTGATCACAAAACCTAATGTCAACTTTATTGACAACTGGTTATATTTTAGTATTTATGAATTGTGATTTATAGATGTTATAATAGATTTTGTTACGTTTATGATTAAGAAAAAAGTGAAAAAGCCAAATTGGCTAGGAGTCAGGTCAAATGTTGACCAAACTCCAGCTCCAAGGCCTTTGTAGCGATACGACATAAGATTGTGAGTTATTATCTTTTTAATTATATTTTACTTTGATTGACATTTCAAAATTTATAATAAATATTACTAGTAATATATTTCTATACAACAGAGTGACAAAGATGGAAAAGAGTGTGATAGGATGAAGCTATAGTATCACACTCATTATGATGAAAGTAAAGGTCAATGGACAACTACCGAATGCAGAGAAAAATGGGTAAGTATATAGTTCATTTACAAATATTTCTTAAATGAGATTGTGTATCTAATTAATTCTTAATTTTTCATGAATTAATGTGTAAAGAATTGGCATATTCAATAGAACAAGGTCATCCGATGACAGAGGATGAAGTGTGAGCAAAGTCTTGGGCACTAGATAAGATTACGTTGTTGGCATGGGAGTTGGGCCTCGACTACAAGGGAAGACTTCGGTCAGAAAGAGACTTCAAGACAAACTAGAGGAGTCGAAGACGTTTAATCAAGAGTTATAGTCTCAAGTCGATGAATTGAATAAAAAGTTAAACAAATGCAGGATCGACTAACTAACGAAGTCGAATAACAAAGAATTGAATTTGAACAGCAAAAAAAGCTCTTGAAACTTTCATGTTCTACACATAATATTCGTTTAGGTTAGATATATGTACTCATATTGATATATTATATACTTATGACTATTTACTATACACTTATGACATTTTAATATTCATATTAATTAGTGTATTATGATATGTATGCGAATTGTAATTAAATAATACATTGTCTGCGAATATGAAATTCTTGTGATACATGAATAATTATTAAAATTAATGATATACTAAAAAATTTAAAGAATTATTAAGTAAATAAAATTCATAAATAATATTAAATAGTTATTAAACAAATAAGATTTAAAAAATTTTGTATTTTAAAAAATAATTATTAAAATTAAAAATTATTAAATTAAATTATTTTCAAAAAATGAAAACAATAATACAACTATCTGCGACGTTTTTGTATAAACATCAAAGAAAGCAACATTTCGAGACGTTTTAAAAACATCGCAGAATATGAATTTCTGTGATGTTTCCAAAAACGTCGCGGAATGTCACATTCTGTGATGATTTCAAAAAATGTCACAGAAAGATTTTAAAACGTCGCGGAATGTCCGTATTTTTCGTGACTTTTTATGGGAAACGTCGCAGAAACCTTTTACCTACACCATATTTGGCGACGTTATTTGTGACATTTTTTAAACGTCACAAATTGTGTTTTTTTCTTGTAGTGGCTCGTTTTAGACAAAGTTTTATATTTTTGTTCTCCCAATAAATAACTGAAACAGTGGATGTGAACCCACCCTCTTTCTTTCTCTCCTACTCTCTCGCATAGCTGCCTTCGACTCAACTCTTTCCATCCCCCTTTTGGGTTAATTCAAGGAGTGTCTCCTGAACCCTTGAGGATGGGGTTTTTTTTTCTGGTTATAGTAAAGATCATGGCTTGGGACAGGAAAATGGTGGATTGACTATTTTGACTAATGAACCCATCCTCTTTCTTTTGATTTTACTTCCCGCCTTTATCGATGATGCTTGATTGGACCTAATTCTTCTTGCTTTTGCTTACGGTCTTGTAGTTTTTATTCTCGCTAGGTTAGATCTCAAGAGCATGTGTAGTTGTTCTAAAGGTCAGGACTTTCAATGGTTTATCAACAACATCGAGACCTGAGTTAGTGTTGCTTTGCCTAATTTTTTATAAAGAACTTAACCTGTAGCTTTGATTTGCCAGTTCTGTAATTGTTGATGGTAAAACCTAACTACTTGTTTTACGCTCAAAAACCGCAAGTGCACAGATCGTGACCTGTAGTAAAAAGAGCGGATATCGATCCCGCAAGGATTGATGCCTAGACACCGATTAATTTAGACACAACTATGTTTAAGAAACTAAATTTTGAAATGCAAATAATCTGAAAAATTAAATTAAAATTAAAAGAGATTAATGTAAACAATTGACAAAATTGCAATTGCAGAAATTCTGAATTCAAGAATCTAAATGCTAGAGATTACTTTTTCCTTATTTTGTCTCCCTCCTATTTTTTTGATTGAATTGTGTCTCACCCTAGATTTCCAAATGTACTAATTACCCTCTCTCAAGATGTAACTATTTTGCCCTAATCGAATTAATAGGAATCGATTGAACGATCTCTCAACCTACCTAATGACTCTACCGATTCAACTTGTTATTAAGCTATCCTGAGGGTGATCAATTGACTAATCAAGATCTCTCTTCTAATTCTTCAATTGACATAATGATTGCTAGTCTATAGGTCACTAACTCTCATTATACAATCCTACACGAATCTCATCTCACTCACTCTCTCGATTTGTTGTAAGATGACAAATAAAATCAACAATCATCAAAGACACATCATTCAATCCAATAAAATATAAGTTTTGACAAAATAATTCAAAAGCAATCCCTAATATGAAATTAGCATAACATGGTCTCCATAACATCATCAACAATCAAATAAACCATTTTTACAAAGAAGGGAAGAAATCAAAGTGACAGAAAATTGAATATAAGACTCCTTCTCCACTTTGCCAAAATTTGGAATTTTGGTGTTGATGTGCTATTTTACCCAATCTTGATGATGATCCTTGTCTTAAATCCCTCCTCAATGCTCCGAACGTGTGTTCTCCACTCAAGGATGGTGTTTGTATAGGTAGGTGTCGTCTCCCTCGCAGACGTAGGCTTAATGATGTTTTTATAGTTCAAAAATCCTAGGTTTAATGAAGCCTCACAGAGTGCCCCGGATTACAATTCCCACGCCCGTGGGAATCTGCATGATTCCCACGAGCATAAGAATTATAGACAGAACCACTCTTCATTTCTATTTTGATTTCCCACATGTGTGGGAATTTGCCTAATTCCCAAGAACGCGAGAGTTTTTCCTAGATGAACTCCTCTTGTCTTCTCTTCTTTAATCTCTTGTTCATCCTCCAAGTTGCTCTCTCTTATTTCCTACACACAAATAATCAATTTTTAACCTTAATTAGCATCAAACACATAAGAACAAAACTAAAAATCAAACTTAATGAAAACATATAAAAATGAATCCTAAAATAGAACAATGAACAACATTTATGCTAGAAAACATATGCCAATTACCTATAAAAACATATCCTAATGCACACCTATGAGTAATCCCGTTATAACATGTTTGAAAATTTGAATCATCCCTATTGCTAGATGACTCTCCTACTAAATGCTACATCTATTTTAGTGTTGAGTTGTGTTCATTTTATGTTTTTAAAAGCTTGGTTTTGTTGCTACATCTGAACCATCCCTATTTCTAGATGACCCTCTCATTTATTTTTCATATTTATTAGGTTGTGTTCATTTCACTTCCTTCATTTGTTTAACCATGGGCAAATTTAGTTTGTATGTATCAGAAAAGTGCTGTGTTTATCGAATTAATAAGAATTGTTTCTCTACCAAGAACGAGCTCAAGGATGGGATAGGTGTCTTCTGGTGTTATTATGCAGGCATGAACTTGGTGTACGAAAAGAAAGCTCATGATCCTAGAAACTATCAACTTTGGGGGTATCTATACAACTGGACTGTTTATAGGATAAATATCCAGTTAGCTAGTTCATGGTAGCTTTTGTAACAAAGTATGGTAAAATGGTAAAGTCATAAATGCCTTCATGCGGGATGGATCTTTTAAAAGGTTCATATCATACTTTTTGGCATTAGGTAGGAGGCACAAAGCTTCCTATTATTTCCACTGCAATGGTAACAATCAATTGAACGTTGTCAGTAAAGCATAAGATGAGTGTTTATGGCTTAAAGATGACTTTTATATCACAATCTTTGCATTAATGATTTTGATCTTGGAAATAACTTACTTACGAATAGGGTTTTGTGTTTTCAATGCATGTGGCAGTTTTTGCAGTTGTCTGAGTGTGAAATTTTGATGCTTTTGGTTTTGTAATCCATTATAAAACACATTTATTTATTTTCTGGTTGATGCTAACTTTTTTGCATTTCATCAAATTCACATTCAGACATGATCAATGATAATTAAGGCATAGTTATCTATTTGATTTGCCATGTTTGATGAATATGGAGCACAGAGCAACTTGAGATGAAATGTTGTTACTTTTTGGTTTAGTTATGACTTGCTAAGCTTCGTTTACTGCTTGAATTTGGTATATTTTAACAGTTAGCACAATGCTAATATAAATTCTATTTCATAACCTACCTAGGAAAGTGGTTGAGTTACTATAAGCTTGTTTCACATAAACCAATTGCATTAGGAATGCTAGAATTGGTGCTTGGAATTACTAGGTCAAGTTAAAAACTAAAGGGTAACAATATATGCTTATAATTGTCGAAAACAATCATCCCCATGGTTTAGCTTTGAGTTTAATGGATTTAGTGCTCCTAGTATAACTACCCAATAAGGCTAAGCAAGTTAGTTTAACAAGCCATTGGAAATAAAGTAAGGAACTTTTTTTCTTATTGTCTCTATAGGATATATAGACACATACAACTACAAAACACACGTATTATTTAATATTGGATTGGAACCTTTCATAATGATAAGATCATTATATTGGAATGTATCTATCTTATCAAGTGGTTAATAGCAAGTTTATTTATTTATGAAAAATAACAAAAAAGAAAAAGGAGTAAGCAAGTAATACTTAATAAACAATTAGTTTCAGTACCATAATTGTTTTTTGTTCATGTCATCTCATGAATAATGCTACAGTTTGAAGTTTATTAATAATCCTAATCCTGAAACTGACAAGATTTTGAAGCTTAGTAACAAGTCTCAAAATCCTATTCCTGAGAAACTAGACTAGACCAGTCCTAAGAAAATCGTCCAAAAGCCCTCGACTGACTAAGAAAATCATCCAAAAGAAGAGTAAAGAAATGACCTTTAAGGTCTCCAAACATTGTCTCCTTCTCTATTTCTGGAAGTTATAACTATTGGGCTAGTCTCTAGTTTAAACCAAAGTATTTAAGTCAATATGACAATGTTGTTTGGTTAAATCGATAACACAAAAGTTAAGAGAAATGTATGATCATCCAATAGAGATAGCTAAAAACTTCATCGGGGATAGGCATCTTGTACTGTTTTTTTATCACATCAATGACATAACATTTTTGTGCGGGTTGTAACAGATTGTAGATATGGTGTCATTAGCCATTTATGTTAATCTATATGCATGTTTTCATTGGTGGAAGATCACCTAATTGGCTTTGGCTCTCATAGTTTCAAGCCTTGCAACTTTTGCATATTTGCTATTTGGCTCAAAAATCTCTTAAACTTTAGGTCAAAAGGAAGAAAGCTTCACATGCTTGAATTTTTGAGATAGCAAAAACGACAAACAGACCTATAATAAAAAAATACATATTAGACTGAGATGGAAAAAATAGTTGAGGTTCTGGTTTTCCTGTGGAGCTTCCTTGTAGATCCTTCTGCTGATAAAGGGTAGGTAGCTAAGATAAGGTTAGGGTCTCAATTCTATCTCTCCTCTCATTTCAAAATGCTAATTTTGTTATTCACTTTCATTAGTTAATTGTTTTCATTTCGTTATGCAACATCTGTTAGGACTTTAATGCTGCCAGGTGCAACTCATAAATGCAAACTAATCCTTTTATCACTGCCTTCTATATTATCATATTATTTTAGAAAATTGAATTAAATTAACTCGTAAGAGTTGTTCGAGGGAAATTGAACACAAATGAAGATGTACCTTGAAAGAATGATTCGAGTAGAATCAAATAAATTATGAAGTTTCTTACTCTCCAACAATTAGATAAAATAAAAAGAAAATGCTTCTTTTCTCTATGATATTCTTCTTTAATGCATTAACTAACCATGTTCATAGCATGTGCACTGGAAGCATGTAATTTTTATTTAAGAAATGTGGAACTAGATTTAGTTCATTCTGTTGCATAATGGAAAGTTCTGTTAAATGAGGAAGGGGCATTAGGCATCGAAACTTCTGTACAATTCGACTGAAACTTCAGTGATCTAATCAAACAAGATTTCCTACGATGATCTAAATAAAAAGCTTCAAATAGGCTAAAGAATAGCTGGGGATTTAAACCTTCTACTTCATCTTTATTTGAATTATCATACTGGTTTAAAAAAAGTCAAGCTGACATTAACGATGTCATATTGTGGTTGTCAAATGTGGAACCTGACATTAATGGTATCATACTGTGGTTGTCAAATATGGAGGCTTATGATTATTAACATCATTAGATAAGGGTTACCGGGTCATGCAATAGTGTGAGAAATGATGATGATGGAACATATTAGTTGTTTATTGGGATTCAGTTCCACGGATTAATCAATTGGCATGATTATTACTAGAGTTGTATTAGGATAGGAGAGGAAATCTTGCAATTTGGAGAAAGTAGTATATTGTATGTCTATTTGGATAAAACTGCAACCATGGAACTATTGTTGGTTAATTTGTATGATTAAGTGAAGATATGATAGTGAGGCTTTTTCATATCAGTAATATGTTACGTCTAATTTTTATGCCCATTGTTCATTTGTTTTCTTTTATAATTGGTCTTTAAAACGGGACTCATTTGACTCTTGTGCCTATCTTTTGCTTATTTTATATGAGTACTACATATGATCTATTGGTTTACTCTTATCCTTCCCCGTCTTTTTCCTATTTTCGAATACTGAAGTATCTTTCCCAAAACTTACCTTTCGAATTTTATGTTTTTTTGGTTTGCAGGCTTTGTGTAATATTTCGAATGTTGTAATATTTCTTGGTTTCAATCCCCACACTATAGGATAAAGAACTATAAAGATTACTCATAATTGCAGTGTGCGTTGGCATTTCTTCAGTCTTTCGTTCGATCTTTGGTGTGCTTTAGTTGTCAAAAGGAATCAAGCCTTTGACATTTAGTGGTATTAGATTATCTTTAAGGTACAATTCACATATAGATGATGGATTTTCTTGGTGGAATGGGACAAATGCTCTTTTATGAATAGGCATAAGGTTTTTGATACGGGTTTAGATCTTTTGTATGAATTAGCCTGTTCCAACTCTGTAGAGCTTGGTAGGAATAGGATGTGGTCTCATGAGCACAGACATTGATGCTGGAAGCCAAGCCTACATTGCTGCCATTGTCCATTGCTCATGAACATAGTTATTTTTCATATATTTTAATCTAATTTTAGTTCAACTACCAAACAAAAGTACAAAAGTACATGTTTTTTTATAACAAATAGACCTTATGTTGTATAGTCTAATACTTTAATAAGATGGGTTGAGATTTTCCTGTATATTCATATGTGTTAAGTGACGTCTCTTCCATATCACATTCAAACTTGATTTTCATACAATAACACTTAATTGATTGTGATGAAAAAATTAAGTAAATTTTATTTTAATTCTTTAAAAGAAATATGTTGCTCCAGTGCTTGTGAATGACAATTTGGATCCTCTGTTTCAATAAATTTGTTCCAACCTTGTTTTGCCACAATACAACATTGTTTTAATCAAACTCAATTATGTTGTGTATCAATCAGCTCTTTTTAGCTTAGCGAGGTCGATGCCTTTTCCTTTTCGTTTCTTTTTTATTTCTAGTTTACCAACACGCGGGAATGCCAAATAGAGAAACCAAAATTTTTTTAAAGAATTTGTTTAGCTCCAGTTGTTAGATATTTATTTAAGTTTAATGCTAAAGGATTCATTTTTGCTTCTTAATTAAATTGTGAATTCTACACTTAGTGTTTCTCTATATCATAAAAGTGAAATATCCATTTTCTATAATTTTCATTTGTTTTTTTTGTGGTTTTGCCTCAAGATCAAACCTAATAATTCTATGGAGGGTGTATCTTCATCTTGTCATCAGTTAAATTTTGAAGATAGTAATGAAGTTGCAGGAGTGAGAGTGAAGATGAGCTTATGGTTGTCATGAGTTTAAATAGTAATCAGGATTTGCAAGCTACTCGCTCATTTGCATCCAAAGAATTAATACCAAAAATTGGAATGGAATTTGAGATAGAAGAAGATGCTTACCAATTCTATTTTGCATATGCTAAAGAAGTTGGGTTTGGGATAAGGAGAAGCAGAAATCACTAATAAATCTGGAAACTTCATTGACAAATTATTTTGTTATAGTGTTGAAGGCAAATGAGAAAAAACAAACGACATATGTATGTGAGAGCAGCACGCCCTGAAACAAGATTTGGTTGTGAAGCTAAAATGAGAGTCAGTCATCTAAGAGGCAGACAACTCTGTATGGTTCAGTTTATGGAGGAGGATAATCACTACCTCTCGAGTCCAAACAAGACGCACTTACATTGATCTCACCGAACGATAAGCTTACCTGCAACAGTGCAACTTGAAATGGAAAATGATGTAGGAATCCCACCAAAGGCATCTTATGATGTCATGGTTAGGCAAGTAGGTGGTCGGGAAAATTTAGGTTTCATACCAGATGACTACAGAAATTACTTACGGTTTAAAAGAATGAAAGATGCGAACAGAGGAGATACAAGAGGTGTTCTGGAATATTTTCATAAAATGCAATTAAATGATCTAAATTTTTTTATGCTATCTAAATTGACGAAGATGATTTAATAACCAACACTTTTTGGTCAGATGCAAAGATGAGAGCAGATTACAAAAAATTTGGTGATGTGGTTTGCTTTGACATAACTTACCGGAAGAACAATGAAGATCATTCCCTTACATTACTTGTAGGTGTCAATCATCATAAGCAAACTACATTCTTTGCTGTTGCATTATTATATGATGAGATATCCCTCACGTTTGAATGGTTATTTGAAACTTTTGTGAAAGCTATGTGTGATAAAAGACCTAAAACTATTCTTAGACCAAGATGTAGCAATGGCAAAGTCTCTAGTACTAAGATGGCCTGAAACTCACCATTACTTATTTATTTGGCACATAAATCAAAATGCAGCCACCCATTTAAGTGGTGTTTTCTCTCAATTCGAAGATATTGCTAGAGATTTTAGCTTATGCATATATGATTTTGAAGAAGAGGAAGATTTTGTAAATGTATGGAATGATATATTGTGCAAATACAGACTTGAAAACAATGATTGGTTAAGATGCATGTTTGGGATAAAGGAGAAATGGGCTTTAGTGTATGGAAGACAAATGTTTTATGCAGACATGACGACAACATAAAGAAGTGAGAGCATAAATAGTGTTGTAAAGAGATATGTTACTTATCAACACAAATTCTTGGAGTTTTTTCATCACTTTGAAAGACTCCTTGAAGATCGTAGATATGAAGAGTTAAAGGATGACTTTAAATCAAGTATAAGTATTCCCTCGTTATTGTATCCAATTGAAACTTTAAAACATGTAGCTAGTGTTTATACTTCTGAGGTGTTTAAGTGCTTTCAAAATGAGTAGTATAAGTCTCATGATTGTTGTATTGAAAGTTTTGGGGACGTTAAATCAATCACAAAATATCAAATTACCCCTTATAAGAAAAGCTATTACCATACGGTTACTTATAATTCATCAAATGGAAAAGTTGAATATAATTGTAGAAAATTCGAGTTTGCTGGAATTTTATGTTCTCATGTTTTGAAAGTTTTTACTGTGAAAAATATTATAGAGATCCCAAGTCAGTACATATTGAAAAGGTGGACACATAAAGAAAAACTTAGATTCGTGGATGCTGAAAATTTTAGAATCAACATTAGCAATTTGGATCCTAAGATATGTGAAAGTATGCAGTATAAATAATTGTGTGGGCTATATGTTCAATTGGTAACAAAAGTAGCTGAGAGTGAAGAGACTTACAAAATTGTTAAAGAAAGATGTTGGAAATCGTGGACAGTAGGCTACAAGGTAATGGATCAACTGTCCAACACTCGAATGCGAGCACTAATGTTAGATTACAAGGTGAAGAGATGGTTCAATATTCAAATGTTACAACAAACCACTTAAACCAAAATGGGATTGAAATTTGTGAAAAGAACAATATTGGAATTAAAGGAATCAAAATGAAGAAGAAAACTATTTCAAGTAAGAGATTGAGGGGTGGCTTGGAGAAGGCTTTGAAAAAAAGGAAATCAACCAAAAAGTTCAGCCTCTAGCAAATCTTAAAATTGCAGCACCAACATTACCATTCAATCTTCAGATTTTATTTGTAACTTTTTTTATTCTTGAATTCCATATCCCTTATATAATGATATTAATTTGTTTTTCCTATTTTATTGGTGAGATAGGTTACAAAAGGAAACGTTAAATCACTCCAACAAATGTCACAGCCTCAGCATCAACATTGCCATCTAATTTTGAGGTTTGATTAAAAGAATTTTTATATTCTTAAATTTTGTGTCCCTTATATATGCTATTATTTTTTTCCTTTTTTTTATGTAAGATAGGATCTGATCAGTGACTTTCAAACTACATTAACTCAATATGCAATTCCCTATCAAAGAGACAATCAAGCTGAGGTTTGAAGTATTTTAAACTACACTAGTCATATGTTATTTAATTTCTCATTAATTTTTCTTTTCTTTTTCAGTATGCAAATCAAATGTAAGGAACCGAGATTTGTATCAAAAACTTACTCAAATTTACCAATCGTATTTTTTGTCTAAACAATTTCTTCAGGTACATGTGTACTTTTTAATAAAAACGATTCAATGTTTTAACAATAAGTGTAAGTATTTTGATTATATACTCTTTAACATTTTTGATGATATGTTGTCTCTATCAATTCAATTCAAAAAAATTATATTGAAGATGTTCCATTTTCTATAGACATGACCAACTCCGAATTGGTATTTATCTTTTGCCAAAATGCTATTCATAACGACATTTTATTTAGTGACTTGTTCACAATTTACTAATGAAACTATTTTTTTATGATTCTTATAGACACAACAACCACATGGTGTGAGCGATGTGATGATAAATAACTCACGACAAAACAGTAGTGCGGATATAGGTGGTTTCATTTAAACATGTGATTGTCTAGTTTCATGTGCACGAGGTATGTTTTGTAAGTACAAAGTGAAAAGAAAGTAGAGTGTTTAAGTTAATTTGTGCATATTTATCGACGAGGTGCATATTTTAATTCCTACTAAAAATTGGCAATTTCTTTCTTATACTCTCATTATTATGTAATTTTTTATATACTAATTATTATGTATCATCTATAAATGATGAATCGTTGTGTTATTTTTATGCCAAAGTGCAAAATGTTTAATTCTTGAGATTGTCATTAAACTTCTAACAATGGTACGGGAAAAACAAAACAAACATCAAACTTCCATTTTTTTCAGGATGACATTGTAATGGAAAATATTAGCAAAAGCGAAAATGTAAATGAAGTCGTAATGTAAATGAAGCTGTGAGAAACTCATTGTGGAATGGAAAAAAAACTAGGTTGTATATAAATATGTCTTCATAGGTTACAATCTTGAAAGTAGCATTCTTGAAAACAAATCAACACTAGTCAATTTTGAGAATAAATCACAATCTACAAATATAATCGCCACAAAGGATCTTTGGATTCATGAGCTAAACAATTCTAATACAAGGATTGACTTTAGCTCCAACCTTCCTTCAATATGCACCAAAGAGAGCAAAGAGAAGCAAGAAGTTGAACTAGTTGCATCTCCATTGCTAGCAGAAAATGTAGGACTTGGACTCAAGCTAGTCTAGCATTCAAAGCTGCAAAAAGGGATAAATTCTCTGAAGAAGAAAATTTGGCAACATTTTTCATCATTATCATGTCAAATTGATTCTTAAGCTTGTGAACCCGAGATGCACTGTCTCAATTTTCCAAAGGATTGCCTCTAAGTAGTTACCACTACCATCACCAAACTCGAAAATGAACCGACCATCATCAAAACCACATATGTCATTGCACTCAGTATGTTGATCCATAGTTTTCGGGCTTAAATTTATGTAAGAAATGAAAGAAAAATAAAGAATAGAACAAGCTGTTAGAAGTAAATTCAGGCAGCTATTTTTTTTTTTTTGGTCATATGGGTATTAAGAGAACAATATAACTATATCTTTGGTGGATCACAAATTTGCAGCTATGCGCTTAAACCTACCCTTCTAGTTTAATACTCAATAATCACTATTTAAACCATTTTTACAATTATATAGTAAATGAAGTGCACAACAAAGTGGATTAGTGATACACTCCCTTTATTATTTTTACAATAATCACTATCTGAGCCATTTTCAATTGCAGATGCAATCATGAATATATAAATGAAAGATAAGTCACATATATAACAAACACCATACCTCACTTTAAGCTTAATACTAAAGTGGATGCACATTTTCCATCAAAGTTTTCAAGTTCAAACATTCTAATACATTAGTAGATACAAATATTTTAGCACAGATATGCACTTAACACCAATGTAATTGTATGCCCACAAATGCACAACTCAAGTGCTTACTAACATCCCCTGTCAAATAACGAGCGTTTTATAAGTACAATATTGAAACATCCGAAACTGTATTCTCTTAGCAAATAATAAATGATTCTTACCATTTTTTTCTTTCCCGACAAAAAGTGTGTGATAAGCTTCCTTCAACAAAAAGCCTAGCCATTACTGACATTTTCCTATATCCAAGTGAGCAAACCATCTGTCTTGAACATTGACTATTATTACTTGTATATTTACCTATATATTGAACAAAAGAAATTATAGTAGTTAGAACTCTTAACAACATTCAAAAATTATACACTTGAATCGCATGTAGATTATAGATGCTTTTATCCCCTCCAACAGAGACTCTTTATTGCTATTAGTGCTTCAGATTGCCTCCTGGACCTGATGAAAGAAACAAGTAAAAGTGCAAGTTAAAAATCACATCCACATTTACTGAAGCTTTTCTAACATCCACCGGAAAAGCTCACCTGAGAAGAAGCTCCTTTCATAACTGAATGCATATGAGAACGGATCATACCCAGGGCTGTAGACGGTTATACATGTAAACTTAATAAATGATGGAACTAGATATAAACCTTAAAATTTTGAAATATTCCTAATCATATGCTACAATGCTGACTTCATGTTTATACTTGAGAGTTGTCAAAATTTGAGTAAATAAACACTAGATTCTACATATTGTGGGTTACTCTTAAAATACCTAATGTAAAAAAAAATTCAGAATCCAATGCCATATCCCAAAACAAGAGAAAGTCTACCACTATGTGTTGCAAACATGTAGCCTCACATATGGCTATAAGAAAAATATTCACTTATGTTATGCACTTATCAAACCATTTCAGTAGTGGCAGGAATTTCTCGTTTCCCACACTCATACTTGGAGAATAAAAATTTGTAGAAATCGGCAAGATGCATACACATAATTGAAATCCATCAAAAGAAATAATCCAATATAACATCACAAGTTTGAACTCCATCATAAGCAAGATTTTAACAAATAAAGACATCCTCATGATCAGCGAAATAAACTCCTGGAAAAAAATGATTGCTCTAGGATTCATATGCAAATGACCAATAATAAGAAGATATATTATATGGTTAATCTGTCTATCAGAAAAGAGGAGATCCATATGTATAGGTTTGTCATTAAAGTTGCTACAGAAACTAAAAGAAGTCGGCAGCTATTGAATCAATCTTCTTCATCATCACAAAGTATAGCCATTCATCTACATAGTGATCTTCCATATGAATCTTTACCAATTCATTTTTAATTTCATACCCTAAGTGACATAGAGGATTACTAATCAGGCTTGGGAACCAAGTTGCCTTTTATGAGTAAGGTGCAAAAATGAAAAGAAAAAGAAAAACTAAAAATGAATGCCAAGTGAGATCAGCATAGATAACATTGTCACTAGAATAATGCCAAAGAAAGAAAAGTAAATTCAAAGCAACTGAAACTGAGAATGTAATTGCAACTAAACTTACATTCTCCAGCTCATCAAAGTAGCAGAGCTTGCCTCGAATTACATTAGCAAATTCAATCAGTCTTTGCTTTTCCACCAACTGAAATTGAAAATAATATAAAAAAACCCAGAGGATTAACTTCTTTAGGTATATTACATAACAGTTATATAAATTTGATTTTGTAGAATACATGATCTATTTTACGAAATTGCATAAAGTTACATTCCATGATAAAATTTAAATTCACAATCATAATTAAGTAAAAGTATATAACTTAATGCGAGTCCTGAATGGGAAATAAAATTTCATCTTACCAATAGTATTCTAGAAAAAATATGAAAGAAACTACAAAGAAATGAAGGAGGATCGGATTCTATTTGTATTATATTTGAGATCCATTTTGGATATTTCCACTTAAGTTTAGACGCAAGTTGGGCTTGTAGACCATTTTTATACCCCAGATATATATGGTTAAGAATTTCTAAAAAAATGCAAGGCAAATTAGTACAACCTTTAAGCTTTTTAATGCCAGACCTTTGCTGAAGAAATTCAAAACATAAGTCACAACCTCAACCAAACCCCGACCATCACTATTTTGAAGAAATTTAAAACAGAAGTCACAGCCTTAAATAATTAGGAAGAAGGGGATTTCCCCATTTAGACATGTAAATAGAAACTCCAACAGCTGCTAAAAATTCTTAAATATCCAAAGTTGGAACTGTGAAGTTGATTCTGTAGTAAATAACACGTTAGTATAGACTTTACGTTTTAGAAATTTGATACATAAGAAGGGGGGTTGAATGGTGTATCCTCCTTTTTGAATATAAAATCTTGTAAAGAACTTCTCTTTCTTGTTAAAAGAATATCACAAAGTTATTACGTAGTTAAATCGCAAATTACTTAACAATAAAATAAACTAAAGTAAAGAGTAGAGAATCGATACTGTGATTTTATACTGGTTTATCCCAAACCGTAGGCTAAGTCTAGTCCTCAGAGTTCGTCTGAGTGTTATACTATTCTTCAAACGATTACAAGTATTCTTTCTTCCCTTCCAGAGCCTCTTCAGGTCTCTTACAAAGTATTCTTTCACTATCTTAGCCTCTTCAGGCTATCAACCTTTTCTTTCTCTCACTAGAAAAAGATTGTGAGCTTTTGTTACAGTAATATTAGCTCTATTCTAAGTAAGCACTATAAGAATTTTCTCTCAGATTGTCTAACTTTCTAGCTTTTCTCAAATTTTCTTAAGATTATAGCATCTTCGACTGCGACTAATATTTATAGCCTTCATCTCTAACTACTTCTTGATTCTTGATAACGGCTTCTTGATTCTTGATAACCACTTCTTTAGTTGAGTTCTGTAACCAACTCTGACTAAGTAACTGTCTGACGTGCTAATGTATCTTCGTGGTATCGTCTATATCTTCTTTGTGTCTGTGTTGCCTTTGCGTCTGCGTCTGCATTTGCGTCTGTATTGATTTTGTGTCTGCATCTGCATCTGCGTCTGTATTGATTTTGCGTTTGCGTCTGCATCTGCTTCTTTTGCATCTGCACACTTAACACACTTGTCAAAGACGTTCTTTTGTTTCCAACATTATTATTATTTGATTGTCATCAAAATTAATCATCGTAAAGTCCTCTTGACTTAACAATCTCTCCCTTTTTGA
>JANQBM010229443.1:0-22229 GCA_025594535.1 Erythroxylum domingense | reverse complement strand
GTAATGGATCTTTAGGAACATTAGACTTGAATGTTGGGCCTTTGATATGGGAATTTCGTTTAGCCCCTTGCCTTGCATAATCAGAGTTCAAATTTCAACTCCTAAGCCTCCTTTTGCAAGCTCATGTTCATGCAAGTCATATCGTAGGCTTCCTTGAGGTGGATCACACCATGTATGCTTCTCTTCTTTTCTTTCACATGCCCATGGTTCTCCATCAGGAGAAGCAGGAGGCACTTAAACAGCCTCTTGTTGAGGAACTTCCACCACGGAAGGTGTAGTCAATGGTGCTTCTAAAACACTAGACTCACCTTGCACAAAGGTCTCAACCAATGCATCTAAATCACAACATTCACCAACTTTAGGGAACTCATCCTCAATAAATTTGGCTTGATTCAAAGACGTTTCCAATCTTGTGACTTACATCTATGAACACATGCCCCTTAGAATGCTCAGAATAACCAAGGAAGACACATTTCCTCCCTCTAGGGCCTAATTTTCTAAGAGGGTGATCTATAACAAGTACATCTCCAAGGACAAAGATAGCTTAAGTAAGGGGTTTTCTTCTACCATAACTAATATGGCCTAGAATTAATAAACTTAGAGGGCACTCTATTCAAAATATATGTTGCACTCAGCAATGCATCCCCCCAATAGGCAATATCCAAGTTGGCCTTAACCATCATGGATCGCACCAGACCCATAAGAGTCCTACTCTTCCTTTCGGCTACTTCATTTTGTTCTGGAGTCCAAGGAAGTGTGAGTTGCCTCACAATGCCCTTTGGTCACAAACTACCTTAAAATCATTTGAGATGTACTCGCCACTATGATTAGTCCTCAATGAGTTGACCTTCTTACCCAATTGATTCTCCACTAAGTTTAAATATGTTTCAAAGCACCTCAATGCTTCACACTTGTGCTTTAGTAAGAACACATGGGTAAATCAAGTACAATCATCAATGAATGTGATAAAGTATCTAAACCCAAGTCTGGATACAATTCTCATTGGTCCACAAAAATTGGAGTGAACTAATTGTATGGCTTTTTGACTTCTAGTTGCCTTGCCAAAAGGCTTTCTTGTGACCTTGCCAGCAAGATATGATTCGCAACTTGGTATAGAGACCTTGGCCAATGATCCAAGTAGGCCATGTGCAGCCAACTTATTCATACTTTCTTGTCCGATATGTCCCAAATGCTTATGCCAAGTCATCTCATTAGTAACCTCATTTACATAGCAATTAGAAGTAGCAATGCTCGAGTTCAATTCAAACAACCTATTGTTTACTAAACAAGAACACACGACTGCGTTATCTTTAATAATATCCACATATTTATAGCAATATTCGAACTTTAACAAGAAACATACATAAACCTAGTTTCTACAAATCTTAGGTACATATAGAACATCAATTAACAACAAATGTCCATTGTTCAGAGGAACTCTACAAGATCCTATCCCTTCTAATTCAAGGCTTGCATTGTACCCTATAGAAACATGCTTTGCTCCCTTTGGCAACTTCCTAAAGGCCATAAACCAAGACTTTTCTTTGGCTATGTGGTTTGCTGCTCCCGAATCTATAATCCACAAAGAATCAGATTCAGTTAAGTATTTTCATGACACAACATGCACAAATGAAGTAGAAAAGGGACCATGTACCTTAGGAGGTGCTTTACACTCATTTGCAAAGTGTCCCTTATTGCCATAATTGAAGCACTTGAACTTGGCTTTGTTGCGCTTCTTCTTGAACTTTTTCAAGGTGGCACCGTTCCCATTGTCTTGACCATCCTTCCTTTTCTTCTTCCCTTTGAACTTGTTCTTGTGGGGAAAGGAAGTTCCAGCAACATATGCCTTTGAATGGTTCTTGATGACCATCACCTCTGCCTCTAGCAGAAGGTGCCTTGTAATGTTATCAAACGACTTGATTTGAGAGTTGTGGTGTAAACTGACCTTCATCAATTGCCACTCCTCATTAGGCAAGTAACAGATTATTACTTGAACCTGTTGCCCATCAGTGAGCACATGACCAACGGATTTGAGTTGATGAATCATGTGTGACATCTCACGTAAGTGGCACTCATAGTGTGATTAGCCCTCTTACTATAATTCTCAAACTTGAGAATCATAGCTCTTTGTTTCTCCAAAGAAACATCTCCATACTTAGTCTTGGTTGAATCCCATATGGCTTTAACCGACTCAAGCATAGAGAAATCTACCATGAGTTCATCAACCATGGTACTCAAGAGAGTAACACGGGCCACAGAATCTTTCTTCTTATATGCCTCATAGGCATTAGAGTTTACACCCACCGCTAGTGCTCAATCATATAGAAGAGCACATTAAGTGTATGTTGCTCAGTTAAAATGAATTGGACCTTTTGTTGCCAAATGGAGTAATCATCTCCATCAAGCTTGAGGTCTTTATTTAATTCAGCAACAACATTCTTACATACCATCTACATTGATGCAATTATCACATGTAAGTGCATTTGTACCACAACAAGACTTAATCAAGCAACATGCATGAGAAACAACTATTTCATGGTAAAAATAGCAAAAAAATGCATATAGCATTCAATTAGAAATATTTCAACATGCTTTCAATGTTTCACAAAACATGCTCTCAATAAAACCTTCAATTTATCATGGTAACTATCATACATAAAACATATAGCAACAAATACGTTCACATGCCATTATCATGATTGCACTAAAAAACATATACCAACATATTAATATGTCAAATTTATGATCATAAAATCATTTCAAATCATGCTTTCAACCTAAAGCTCTGGTACCATTTATTGATTTTAGATCATAACTCAAACAAAAAATCTCATGATTTCATAAGCATACAAGATCCTACGCATGTCACTAAGAAGGGTAGGACTATATATTAACTTGAAACGTAGTGGAATAACTCCTTGTACGCTTGATGTTTTGCCTCCCTTGTTGAGATCCACTATGGCTTCTACTTCTTCTCCAACTCGTCGTGGTTGGAATGGATGGAGTAAACCGATCTCATCGCAATGCACTAAGGCCAGAAGAGTTGCTAACTTGTGAAAGTAGCAATCCTTATGATTCACCACAATGCTCTTAATAAGCTTAAAATTATTTTATAGGAGAGTGCTTCAACGCATGAAGACTTGAAAGAAGGGAGTGTTTTCAGCTCAAAGATGGGGAGAAGAGTGTAGTATTTGGCCAAAGAAAAAAATTCACTTAAAGGAACTACAAAATTCCCTTTTATAGACCACCAAAGGTGCCTTTGAAGAGTCTTGACTCTTCCAAGAGTTATGTCTCTTGGAGAAACATCATGACTCTTGCCCAAGGGACACTTCCTTTGACAAAGAGTCATGTATCTTCACTTAAAGTCATGATGGTACACTCATGACCATTCATTCTTATACATAAACCCCTTTTTGGCCTAATGGCCACAACCATTGGTTGAAACAACACATCCTTTCATCCAAAGTACACATACCTTAGTGAAAGGGTGTTATGTATGTTCATTCTAAGCCAAGGTACATGATGAATCTTCCCCCATTGGTTGAATTCAACCTCTTGGCTGAATTAATCCTTTCTTGGCCGAATTCATGTATCTATGTGGAGATAATGAACTTGCACTCTAAGTGCATGCATGAGAAGATGCATTATGGCGTGCTATGGCTCATGGTACACCCTAGTGTCCATTGTACACTCGAGCAGGCTAGATTCCTTCATCTAGTACTACCAATATCACCCATTGAGCTTTGGGTTTCAACTCCAACTTATGCTCCTTAATTAGCTCTTATAGCTTAACTAGTGTGAACACATTTATAGCTAGCTTCAATTTCCAAGAACTGAAGATGAGCTTGGGTAAACTCAATCGAGTCCAATTGAGCTTATCCCCAACTTTCTAGCTATTAACTAGTTTTAATGAGCTCCCACGAGCTCACCTTAAGCTAGCTTTAGACACTTGAGCTAAGGGAAAGTCATGTCAAGCTACTTATAGCTTACAGGAGCTTAGTTGAGCTCTCTTGAGCTGAGTGTTAGCTCTTTACATGAAACCAAGCACATTGAAATATATCTTGGTGTGCCAAATGGAATATGTAGCACTTAAGCTATAAAATTCCAATAGTATGTAAGCAACTTTAGATGATGGTCCTTACTTCATACAATATTGTACCAACTTACTTCAGGTTTCAAATTGCCATACAGTTTCCTACATGAAGTTGTTGAAAATTTATCAAAATTTTAAGCTTCCAACTGACCTTATAATGAGCAATATCTTATAGCCTGAATGATGCAGAACCCAAGACTCAAATTGTTCTTTAGAACTCTTTTATCACTCAAACTAGATTTGTTTCATGCCAAAGTAATTCATATAGAAATCGGGTAATTTTTCCCTCTAAGGTAAACAACTAGTGAAGTGAATCGATTCGATAATGCCCAGGAAAGATCACAATGATCTCCTAGACAGTATTACCATTCCACATAAAATTCCAGGAAAGGTCGGAGGGGTCATAAACGGTCCCACTTAAAACCTGACCTCCTAGACAGAAATTACGTGCACGGTGTATTTATCACAACCTAACCCGTGTACACACACAAATAATAAATACACCCAAATAAATTGAACACAACACTACAAATGTACCCGACAAACAATATTGAATACTATATTACAACTTGAAAAGAGACAAGACAACAAATGCCGAATAATAAAAGTGATAAGGAAAGAACACACCCGAAAATTTGATAACGGAGTTCAGCCAAATATACTTACATCTCCAGAGCATCACTAAAGCAGCCTGCTCTTATTAAGAAGAGAACAATAAATTTGATATGTGTACAAATTTTGAATATATATCTATCTCCCAAGAAATGCATTTTGGCTAGAACCCAATAAAATTACCCTTGAACACAAGATCAAAGTTATCGAGAACAATAGAAATAGGAAATAAAGTTGAAATACAAAGATGAACTCAATTGCATCAATTCAACCCCTTAAGCATAAAATCACAAGAAAGAAAACCTTCTCATATTCCATATAGTAAATGCTTGAAAATGTATTCCGATGTCCCAAATAAAACTAGAATAGCCTTATGTAGTGATTACATCCTAAAATGTACATTGAACCTAGACACTAATCAAGGTTCAATGAATTTGGACATTATCAAGGTTCATTGAATCTGGACATCAAGAATATACATTGAACCTAGATACTAATCAAGGTTCAACGAATTTGGACATTAAAAAATGTAAATTAAACTTAGACACTAAATTGATTAACTTGGGCTCTTTAAAATTTCCATGCTTGGACAACTCAGTTTTAACCCAAATTTGCACAAATAGTTGAAGTTGTTCCTCAAACCTTTTAGCTTGGGCCCTCATGATTGGTGTGCTAAAATCTCCTAGATCACTTCCTTGAACATTAGTGGCTTGTGAAGCAACATTTTTATCACTGAAGTTGCTCATAAATGTAATAATCACATTTGAAGCAGAGAGAACTCTTGTTTAGATGTTACATAGTGGTAAAGAACGTGCAATTGTGGCAATTTGATTGATGGAAACCCAGCTAAAGACATGCAAAGGATGGTGCAATCTGGTTCAACATATTTCGATGATCCATTACACATTGGTAGATGTCCAATAACTTGGGCTAAAGACAAAGGAATGAAGAAAGCTTTTAATGAATTGATTGAAGATGACGGGGCTAAACAAGCAACAATAGAGGCTAATTTAGGCTTGGAGAGATCATTCAGCCCTGTCACCGTAATTGACCATTAAATAGGCCTAATTAGTTGTTTATTTGGCCTAATTAGAAGAATATGTTATTTTGATGATTTTCGGAGATTTCTAGCTGATTTGGGATGCCTAAAAGACCACTTTCTATATTTAGCTTAAGGAATAAGTTTTGAAAAGGCTTTTCTAAATCTTAGGGATTTTCTTATTTTTAGTAATAAATCATTGCTAGAAGATTGATTAGGATTTTCTTTAGCCTATATAATCATCATCTTTTGTATAAGAATGGAAAATGGGAATTTTTATGAAATTGGTGAGTTATTCACTTTATTGGTTCTTCATTGAACTTGGAAGTTATCAAGGTTATTCCTTGTGACATTCGTCTGATTTATCACTCTCAATCTTTTCTTTTCTAAAGTGTGGCGTCAATATCCTTCTTTTATAACTTTGGTTCGTGTTTCTTTAAACATTGGGTCAAGTTTTTTCTTGAAAACAAAACTGATTTATCTTTCTTTAAAGTTCTTTTCAACAACTTGTTCGTGGGTTCCTAAATCTCAATTTACAAGGTTCACCTCAATACCATCTTGAACATGAGGAGGAAGATGATAGTTATGATTTTAATGTGGCAGAGGCCAATAACAAATTTGATCTAGATAGAGGTGGTTGAAGGGGGTTCCTAATAACAAACTTTAAAGTTCTTTTCAACAACTTGTTCGTGGGTTCCTAAATTATTATGATCGAAACCTGGGAAACATTAAAATGAACATTCCACTATTTTGGCAAAGAATGATCCTGATGCAGACTTAGAGTGTGAGAAGAAAGTGAAGTTGATCTCTGATTATCAAAACTACTCTGAAGTGAAAAGGTAAAACTTACTACTATTGAGTTTACTGACTATTGCATTAATTGATGGGATCAACATGTTTTGTCTAGGAGAGGAAATCATCAGAGGCCAATTAAAGCTTAGGGGGGGATGAAGGCTATTATAAGGAGAAGATTCATTCCATCTCATTACTACAGGGACTTGTATTATCTAAATAGGCTCAGTGAGGCTATGTTGGGGTGGACATAAGGTTTTTAATGGAATGGAATGTAACAGAATATAATGATTTATAATGGAATGGAATGAAATGTAAATGGACGTATTATTAGAAAATTGTTGTAAGGGAGGATAGAATTCATATTGTAATATAGTGAAATGTTATTTAGAAGAAGAGTTTATAATGTAATATAGTAAAAATTTGTTTATCATTTATGTGTAAGGCCCCAAATTATGCCCTAGTTGAAATGTTACATATTCATGAAAGTGTATGTATTAGATATTGTAATATGATCGTGAATTGCATATATTATGAATTTTGGCCTGATCTTGAATTTTGGTTCATGGATCATACTTAGTGAGAATGCCATTAAAGAATTGAGGTATTAAAATGGACATTTGGATTAGGAAAATGTCTAATGGTAAAACAAGTTGGTATATGAAAATTAGTATGACTAAGCTTATACTTGGAATGACATTTGGCAACATTGGTGAGTGACAAATGGCCTAATAAAATTGTGACATTTGATAGCTCATATGTTGGAAAAATGGGATACATGCATTGGTGACAAGTTCCCTTTCAAAATTAGGACACCTAGCAACTTATGTGTTAAGCTCTTGCAAGGAAGTTTCCACAGCCCTCATTCTTGCTCTCCACCGAATTAGTCAACCTCTCCTTGCTCTGAATTTTTTTCAATTTTATGCATTAACACTCCAAACTATTTACCAAATATTGTATCAAGAAAGCTATCTCATGCTATCTTCTATGCTGTGTCTTTTTGGTGCTTAGAGTATCCTAATTTCACCTTGATCTTGGAATTGCGCTGGTTACATAAAGGGCTAGATTAGTTTGTTTTTTGAAGTAGGAATTTGAAGTTAAACATGTAAGGGAATTCTAAACTTGATAGCATGTATTAATATTAAGTTTTATGATAATTGAATTTGCAAGAAATTTTAGTTATGATGTTGATGGAATAAGTTCTGGAAAATGATAGTTTATGGTTTAGTTTTGATGCATGAAAGATAATGAATTGTGAGCTGTCAATTGAATAAGTTTGAGCTAGAATTGAAGATGATTTTGATAAGGAATTGAATTATAATTAGTGTACAATTAAGGTATAACTAATGGACTATTATAAAGGTATTTAAATCAAGGTGTGGGAATCTAGAAATGTGCAGGAAAAAGGGTAGGCCATGAACATGGCACCCATTTCACAACCGTGGGTAGATGCAGTAGCTTTTGTCACGATCATGGGGAGGTATCCCACGATCATGGGCAAGGTTTAGACATGGTAAATTCTATTTTGTGCACTTATTGAATCACATGATAATAAGTCACTCTAATTTGGGTTAATTGAACTTAATTGAGGTTGAAAATGAACCTAGATGATGTTAGATTAATTGAGTAAAAGTTAATTTAGTTATGGATTATTATTTGAAGTAATTACTTAAAGAATGTGTGGTTAGTTAATAATGTATCTAATGATGGAGACCAAGCCATGGAGGACAACCAAAGACGGAGCAATCTAGTCCAACTCAGGTTGATGATCCTTTACACATTGGAGGAGGGCCAATGACTCGAGCAAAGGCTAGAAGAATGAAAGAGGCTCTAAATGGACTAATTGAAGATGTTCGGGCCAAGCAGGAAGCCATTGGGGCTGACTTGGATGTGGGGCACCCAACCAAACTACTTTGCATACTGGCAGGTGGGATAGATCTAAAAGATGCCCAATTTTAAACACCTTATAGTTTTCACTTCATGGTCTTCATAAGAGTTGAAGAGGACATCTTGATCTTTCCAGAATGCCCAAGAACGTCTAAATCTGAGTTCGTTTGGCCCCTAAATGGACAAGCTTTCTGTGGAGTCCAAAATCTGTCCATATACCGTTCTCCCTTTGCTTAGTGCGACCTTTGGCTTTAGTTGCGTGTTTTTGGACCTTGTTTTGGTATTTTGATGTAATAATGGACTATTTAAACTATTTAAGCCCAAGATTTTCAGTTTGTTTGGATAACTTTTATTATTTTAGGTTTTAGTTGCTCTATTGGGTTGTTTAAGTTAATTTAGTTAATTTCAGCCCAGCTTGGTTTGTTTTGGGCTTATTTTAGTTAGGGCTGGTTAGGTTTGTTTAAACTAGAAAACATTTAAGTAGCCATCAAAAACAATTGTAATCAGATTATCACAAATTCTGAATTGAAAAGTGAGTTTTTCTATACAACTCTTAGTTCTTCTTAGAACTGAAAACTCATCTATGTTAAATCCTTGTGAGAGACTTATAAAACACCTTTCCATAGTGTTTGTGGAGTCATCCCTTTCTGATACCTTTGGTTCTTGTTTCTCTAAGCAAAAAGATAAAGGTCTTTCTGCTGTTACATATTCCAACTGGTCGTGTAAATTTGTTTTTCTGAATTTGATTCGTGGGTTCAAAAGCACGTTCTTGTCGGTCCACATCAGTTTGGTATCAAAGCTTTGTCTTAATTCTATTAAATTTTATGCTTTCTTGTTTGTTTCTTTGAAAATCTCACAAAAATTCGTTTCTTTTTGGTTGTGACAAATCTGACCTTTCATGTTCTTTTGTGTCTTTTTGAATTCTTATTTCTGAATTTGTGTTCTTGTTTATGTTTGCTTTCTTGATCTTCAGACCTAAATCAAAAAAAGAAAAAAACGTGAAAAGGAAAGAAAAAGAAATCAAAAAAGAAAAAATGTGAAAAAGGGAAAGAAAAAGGAATCATAAAAGAAAAAACGTGAAAAAGAAAGAAAAAAGAAACAGAAAAGAAAGAAATCATTAAAAAAAGAAAAGAAAAAGAGCCAAAAGCACAAAAGCAAGAGCACTTATATTCAATTCTGCTAATTAAGACCAGATTGTGTTAAATCCTTGTTATATCTTGAGTCTTAGATCATCTTTTGAGTCCATTTCAATCCGTTTGTTATCCTTTGAGTTTTTGATTTCTAGATTCACAATTTTGTCCATTACATTCACTTTGTTCAACAATTCATTCCACCACTTATACTCTTGTGTTTGGTGAGTTTAACTTGCAGGATTTACTTAGATTTGAGCTACTTAGTTCTATTAAGAGTTGAGTTGAGTGAAGTGAGAGGAGAAAGGCAAAGTGAGGAACATTAAGTTAAAAGCCTTCAAGACAGTAAACACCCGGGGAGAGAATACATCTTTGGGTAAACACTTGGGGGGAAAACTTTTACTACTCACTTTTTGTTCTAGTTTGCAGATTTCACTTAAAATGGCTTCTGGTGGAGAAGAGAGGAGGATGAACGAAATTGTAGAGCAAAGAGCCATGCGGCAACATTTTGGGCACATGGAAATCAGATTTGGTGAAATCCTTGATAAGTTGGAAAGGCAAGATGTAGCTATAGCTAGATTGCAAAGAATCCATGGAATTAAGGCACCACAAGTGCAGAGGCAACCAGTTCTTGATGATTTTGATGATGAGGATGATGATCTTGAGGAGTTTGATAATCATGGTCCTTTGGACAGAATTGAACACCTTAGAGTGGGTGGAAGAAGGAGAAGAATTGTGGATCAAGTGGATAGGAATTTGGGCAGCATTAAGTTCAATATTCCTCCCTTCCAACGAAAAGGTGATTTCTGGCTTATTTGGAGTGGGAGAAGTGATTAGGGCGAGTTTTTGATTGTCATAATTACTCCGAAGAGAAACGGTTAAAAATTTCTACTGTTGAGTTTACTAACTATACTATTGTTTGGTGGGATCAGCTTGTTTTATCTAGGAGACGCAATCTTGAGAGGTCAATTGAAACTTGGGAGGAAATGAAGGTTGTCAAGAGGAAGAGCTTTGTCCTGTCTCACTACTATCGGGATTTGTACAACAAGTTACATAGCCTCACCCAAGGGTCAAAAAGTGTGGAACAGTACCACCAACAAATGGAGTTGGCCATGATTCAAGCTGATTTACAGGAAGATCAAGAAGCAATCATGGCGCGTTTCTTAAAGGGCTTGAATAGAGATATTGCAGATGTAGTGGAGATGCAATACTATGTGGAACTTGAGGACATGGTGCACATGGCCATGAAGGTGGAATGGCAACTTAAGAGAGGGGTTCCAAACATAGTTCGACCACTTCCATGTGGAGATCAAAATGGAACGAAACAGACAACAAGGTGGAAAGAAGGGAAATGCCCAATTTAAGCAAGACATCCACTGTGAGTAAAGGTAAAGAAGTTGCCCAATCTTCTAAAAATAGTGACATCAAATGTTTTAAGTGTTTGGGCAGGGGACATATAGCATCACAATGCCCTAACAAGAAGGTGATGGTGATGCGGAGGGATGGCAAAGTAGAATCTGAAAGTGAAGCAAGTGAGGCCAATTCTGAGCAAGAGCCAGATAAGAGTGAGGGGGAGGAATATCCAGTAGTTGGTGAAGCTCTTGTCACTAGAAGGACTTTGAGTGTGCAATTGAAAGAGGAGAGGGATGCACAACGTGAGAACATCTTCCATACTTGTTGCCACATTGGAGGCAAAGTGTGTAGCATGATCATAGATGGAGGAAGTTGCACCTAGTTAGTGGAAAATTTGAAGCTCCCAACTTTGAAGCATCCGTGGCCTTATAAGCTGCAATGGCTAAATGAATGTGGCGAGACAAAGGTCAGCAAACAAGTCTTAATTTCATTTACCATAGGGAGATATAGTGATGATGTACTTTGTGATGTGCTTCCTATGCATGCTGGACATTTGTTGTTGGGAAGCACATGGCAATTTGATAGAAGGGCTGGGCTATGCATGATGGATTCAAGAATAGGTATTCTTTTGTAATGCATGGTAGACCTATAACTCTTGTACCCCTAACTCCCAAACAAGTGTATGAAGATCAAGTTAGATTAAAGAGTGAATATAAAAAGAAAAAGAGTGAGCTAGAGAGTGCAAAAGAAACAAAAACAACAGGAAAAGAGAAAACAAAGAAAGAGAGTGAAAAAGAAACAAAAGAAGCAAAAAAGAGAAAGAAAAGAAAGAAAGAAAAAAAGAAACAAAGAGAAAGAAAAAGATAGAAACTCTTATCTTAAAGGGGTCCATCTTTGTACTCTTGTACAAAGAAGCATTCCTAAGTACTAATGACCTTAATCCTACTCTGCCTAGTGTTGTTTCTTCTCTTTTGTAGGAATTTGAAGATGTCTTTCCTGAGGAGATTCCCTATGGATTACCATCAAGGAGAGGGATTGAACGTCAAATACATTTCATCCCTGGAGCATCCACTCCAAACCGGCCAGCTTATAGAACAAATCCTGAGGAGACTAGGGAGCTACAATGGCAGGTTGAGGAGTTGCTAGCAAAGGGATACATCCGAGAAAGCTTAAGTCCATGTACGGTGCCAGTGTTGTTAGTGCCTAAAAAGGATGGATCTTGGAGAATGCAAACAGATGATGCAAGTCACATAGCAAATATATTTTTCAAGGAGATTGTGCGTCTACATGGAGTGCGAAAGACCATTGTTTCGGATCGGGATGCAAAGTTCTTGAGCTACTTTTGGAAGGTATTGTGGGGTAAGCTAGGTACTAAGTTGCTATTTTCTATCACTTGTCATCCACAAACTGATGGACAAACAGAGGTAGTAAATAGAACTTCTCTACAATCTTGTGTGCTATTATTAAAAAGAATCTGAAAAATTAGGAAGAATGTTTATCTCATGTTGAGTTTGCCATTAATAGAGTTATACATTCTGCTAGTAATTGTTCTCCTTTTGAAGTTGTTTATGGATTTAATCCATTAACACCTTTAGACTTGATTTCCATTACCTATGAATGAACAAGTTGGTTTAGATGGCAAAAAGAAGGCTAACATGGTGAAGCAAATGCATGCAATGGTTTGATAACAAAATAGAGAAGAGAACAAAGCAATATGCCCACCAAGCCAATAAGGGTAGAAAGAAAGTAATTTTTGAACTGGGAGATTGGGTTTGCGTGCACATGTGAAAGGAGAGATTTCCAGCAAAAAGACTATCAAAGTTGCATCCGAGAGGAGATGGATCATTTCGAGTCATTGCTAAATCAATGACAGTCCCTACAAATTGGAACTTCCAGGTGAGTATAATGTAAGTGCCACTTTCAATGTTTATGATCTTTCCCCTTTTGATGCAGATGATTTTGATTCAAGGATGAATCCTTTTGAGGAGAGGGGGAATGATGGACATCAAGCCACGGAGGACATACCAAGAGAGAGCAATCTATTCCAGCTCAAGTTGATGATCCTTTACACATTGGAGGAGGGCCAACGACTCAAGCAAAGGGTAAAAGAATGAAAGAGGCTCTAAATGGACTAATTGAAGATGTTTGGGCCAAGCAAGAAGCCATTGGGTCTAACTTAGACGCGGGGCATCCAACCAAGCTACTTTGCATGCTGGCAGGTGGGATAAATCTGAAAGATTCCCAATTTTGGACACCTTAGAGTTTTCATTTGAGTTCGTGCTCTTCATGAGAGTTGAAGAGGACATATTAAGTTTCTAGAATGCCCAAGAACGTCTAAATCGAAGTTCGTTTGGCCTCTCAATGGACAAGCTTTCTGTGGAGTCCAGAATATGCCCATACACCGTTCTTCCTTTGCTATAGTGCGACCTTTGGCTTTGGTTGCATGTTTTGGACCTTGATTTGGTATTTTATGTAATAATGGACTATTTAACCTACTTAAGCCCAAGGGTTTTAGTTTTTTTGGATAACTTTTATCATTTTGGGTCCTAATTACTCTATTAGGCTGTTTAAGTTAATTTAGTTAATTTTAGCCCAGCTTGGTTTGTTTTGGGCTGATTTTACTTAGTTAGGGTTTGTTAGGTTTCTTTAACCTAGAAAACATTTAAGTAGTCATGAAAAACAATTGTAAGCAGATTATCACGAATTCTGAATTGAAAAGTGAGTTTTTCTTCACCGCTCTTGGTTCTTCTTAGAACTTAAAACTCATCTAGGTTAAATCCTTGTGAGAGAATTATCAAACACCTTTCCATAGTGTTTGTGCCGTCATCCCTTCTTGTTTCTCTAAGCAGCGGGTTAAAGGTCTTTCTGCTGTTACATATTCCAATAGGTCCTGAAAATTCGTTTTTCTGAATTTGATTCATAGGTTCAAAAGCACGTTCTTGTCGGGTCCACATCTGTGTCTAATGTTGAAATGTATGGTGTGTTCAAGGATGAATGTGTCCTTATGCAATGTGAGTTGAATATGATTGTTTATGAATTGGAAATTTGTGTAATTATATGTAATGTGTAAATAAATAATGCATTTAATGGTACATTATTGCATATGTCTATGCTCATAAGGTATGTTAAGTTTGGTTGGATGTGCATGTATATGTTCAATTTGAGGAAAGTGGAATAAAGACATATGCTATGTACTACATCTTTTGCATGTGTTTAAAATTGCCAAATCTTAGTTGTGAGTAAATAGGCATGCCTAGAAGGGGTCTGCAACTGCTTCTTTGACACTTCGGCGTCTTTTGATATTGATACCTTGGTGTCTCCCAATATTGACACTCCGGTGTCTGCTAATATTGACACTTCGATATCTTTTGTTACTGAGACATAAGTCTCTCATATTCTGTGATACCAATCATAGGTATATGATGTGGACTTGACAAGAACGTGTTTTAGAACCCACGAATCAAATTCAGAAAACAAATTTCTAGGACCAGTTGGAATATGTAACAGTAGAAAGACCTTTAACCCGTTTCTTAGAGAAAACAAGAACCAAAGGTATTGGAAAGGGATGACACCACAAACACTATGGAAAGTTGTTTGATAAGTCTCTGACAAGGATTTAACCTAGACGAGTTTTCAGTTCTAAGAAGAACCAAGAGTTGTGAAGAAAAACTCACTTTTCAATTCATAATTCGTGAAGAACCAAGAGTTGTGAAGAAAAAAATCACTTTTCAATTCATAATTCGTGATAATCTCCTTACAATTGTTTTTTATGGCTACTTAAATGTTTTCTAGGTTAAAGAAACCTAACAAACCCTAAGTAAAATAAGCCCAGCACAAACCAGGCTGGGCTGAAATTAACTAAATTAACTTAAACAACCCAATAGAGCATCCAAAACCCAAAATAACAAAATTTATCCAAACAAACTGAAACCCCTGAGCTTAAATAGTTTAAATAGCCCATTATTACATAAAAATACCAATACAAGGTCCAAAACACGCAACTAAAGCCAAAAGGTCTCACTAAGCAAAGGGAGAGCGGTGTATTGGTAGATTCTGAACTCCACAGAGAGCTTATCCATTAAGGGCCCAAACGAACTTTGATTTAGATGTTCTTAGGCATTCTGGAAAGCTCAAGATGTCTCTTCAACTCTCATGAAGATCCAAAACTCAAATGAAAGCTTTAAGGTGTCCAAAATTGGGCATATTTCAGATCTATCCCACCTGCTAGCATGCAAAGTAGCTTGGTTGGATGCCCCACAGCTAAGTCAGCCCCAATGGCTTCTTGCTTGGCCCCAACATCTTCAGTTAGTCCATTTAGAGCCTCTTTCATTCTTCTAGCTTTTGTTTGAGTCATTGACCCTCCTCCAATGTGTAAAGGATCATCAAGTTGAGCCAGACTAGATTGCTCCCTCCTTGGCTTGATCTCCATCATTACCCCTCTCCTCAAAAGGATTCATCCTCGAATCAAAATCATCTGCATCAAAAGGGGAAAGATTAGAAACATCGAAAGTGGAACTTACATTATACTCACCTGGAAGTTCCAATTTGTAGGCATTGTCATTAATTTTAGCAATGACTCGAAATGGTCCGTCTCCTCTCGGATGTAACTTGGATAGTCTTTTTTCTAGAAATCTCTCCTTTCGCATGTGCACCCAAAACCAATTTCCCGGTTCAAAAATCAATTTCTTTCTAACCTTATTGTCTTGGTGGGCATATTGCTCTGTTCTCTTCTCTATTTGTTGCCAAAACTTTGCATGCGTTTGCGTCAATATGTCAGCCTTCTTTTTGCCATCTAAACTAGCTTGTTCATTCATAGGTAATGGAATCAAGTCTAAAGGTGTTAATGGATTAAAGCCATAAACAACTTCAAAAGGAGAACAATTAGTAGCAGAATGCATAAATCTATTGTAGACAAACTCAACATAAGATAAACATTCTTCCCAATTTTTTCATATTCTTTTGAATAATATCACGCAAGTTGTAGACAAGGTTCTATTTACTACCTCTATTTATCCATCGGTTTGTGGATGACAAGTTGTAAAAAATAGCAACTTAGTACCTAACTTAACCCACAATACCTTCCAAAAGTAGCTCAAGAACTTTGCATTCTGATCTGAAACAATGGTTTTTGGCACTCCATGTAGACGCACAATCTTCTTGAAAAACATATTTGCTATGTGACTGGGATCATCCGTTTTCCTACGATCAATGAAATGTGCCATTTTATAGAAACAATCAACAACCACAAAAACAGAATCCATACCTCATTTGGACCTAGGCAAACCCAAGATAAAGTCCATTAAAATGTCCACCCATGGCTAGCTAGGTATTGGTAAGGGATTGTACAGCCCATGAGGTTGTGACTTCGATTTGTCTTGTTTGCATGTAATGCACCGATTGCAAACTCTCTCCACATCTCGCTTCATGTGAGGCCAAAAGAGATGCTCAACTAACACATCCAAGGTCTTCTTGACACTGAAATGTCCCATAAGACCTCCTCCATGTGATTCTCGAACTAGTGGCTCTCCTAATGAACAATTAGCCATGCCCAACCATTTTTCGTTAAATGAAATCCTTCATGCCTATAAAATTTTCCAAATCCAGAATTTGCACAAGCTTCAAACATATTAGGAAAATCAGGATCATTATCATACAAATACTTTATATAATTAAATCCTAATAGCTTAGTATTTAAAGTAGATAGTAAAGCATAGCTCCTAGATAATGCATCAGCAATCACATTTTCCTTACCTTGCTTGTACTTAATCACATAAGGAAAGGATTCTAGGAACTCCATCCATGTTGCATGTCGATGGTTCAACCTACCTTGGCCCTTCAAATGCTTTAAGGACTTATTGTCAGTATGAATCATGAACTCCTTGGGCCACAAATAATGCTGCCATATATCCAAAGCCCTCACCAAAGCATACATCTCTTTGTCATAAGTTGGTTAGTTTAGGGTTGCTTCACTAAGTTTCTCGCTAAAATAGGATAAAGGTTGACCTTCTTGCATCAACACTGCTCCAATTCCTATACCTGAAGCATCACACCAATTTCAAATGTGTTAGCAAAGTTAGCCACAGCTAATAATGTTGCTGAACTAAGCCTTTTCTTTATCAAGTTGAAAGCTTTTTCTTGTTCATCTCCCCACTTGAACCCTACACTTTTCTTGATAATTGCAGTTAGAGGTGCAGCTATGGTGCTGAAATCCTTAACAAACCTCCTATAGAAGCTTACTAACTCATGAAAACTCCTCACCTCAGTCATGGATTTTGGTGTTGGCCACTCTCGAATGGCCCTTACTTTTTCTTCATCTACCTCAATGCCCCTATAACTTACAACATATCAAAGAAAAACAACTTGATTAGTGCAAAAGGAACATTTCTTGAGGTTAGCATATAACCTCTCTTTGCGCAAAATACTTAGGACAGAGTTTAGGTGCTGAACATACTCACCTAAGCTTTTTCTATACACAAGGATATCGTCAAAATAAAAAACTACAAACTTACCAATGTAGGCGCGCAACATATGATTCATTAATCTCATGAATGTACTTGGTGCATTGGTTAAACCAAATGGCATAACTAACCACTCATATAGACCATACTTGGTCTTAAATACTGTTTTCCATTCATCTCTGCGCATTCAGATTTGATGGTATCCACTCTTTAAGTCAGTTTTTGAAAAAACACAAGAGCCATATAACTCATCAAGCATATCATCTAGCCTAGGAATGGGGTGTCTATACTTTATCGTTATCTTGTTGATAGCTCGGCAATCAACACACATTCTTCAAGATCCATCCTTTTTAGGCACTAACAACACTGGCACGACACATGGACTCAAGCTTTCTTGGATGAATCCCATTGCTAGCAACTCCTCAACCTGCCGTTGTAGCTCCTTAGTCTCCTCTAGATTTGTTCTATAGGCTTGCCAATTTGGAATGGATGCTCCGAGGATGAAATGTATTTGATGTTCAATCCCTCTCATTGGTGGTAATCCATGGGGAATCTCTTCGGGAAAGACATCTTCAAATTCCAGAAAAAGAGAAGAAACAACACTAGGCAAAATAGGATTAAGGTCATTAGTACTTGGGAATGCTTCTTTGTACAAGAGTACAAAGATGGACCCCTTTAAGATAAGAGCTCTCTTGACCTCACCTTCTTTTGCAAAGAAAGCAGAGTTTCTATCTTTTTCTTCTCTCCTTATTTCTTTTTTCTTTCTTTCTTTTCTTTCTCTTTTTTGCTTCTTTTATTTCTTTTTCACTCTCTTTCTTTGTTTTCTCTTTTTATGTTGTTTTTGTTTCTTTTGCACTCTCTAGCTCACTCTTTTTCTTTTCATATTCAGTCTTCAATCTCACTTGATCTTCATACACTTGTTTGGGAGTTAGGGGCACTACCGTGCATTACAAAAGAATACAATTCTTTAATCCATCATGCATAGCCCTCCTATCAAATTGCCATGGCCTTTTCAACAACAAATGTCCAGCATGCATAGGAAGCACATCACAAAGTACATCATCACTATATCTCCCTATGGTAAACGAAATTAAGACTTGTTTGCTGACCTTTATTTCACTACATTCATTTAGCCATTGCAGCTTATAAGGCTGCAGATACTTCAAAGTTGGGAGCTTCGATTTTTCCACCAACAAGGTGCTAGCAACATTGGTGCAACTTCCTCCACCTATGATCACGCTACACACTTTGCCCTCCAATGTGGCAGCGAGTATAGAAGATGTTCTCACATTGTGCATCCTCCTCCTCTTTCACTTGCACACTCAAAGTCCTTCTAGTGACAAGAGCTTCACCAACTACTGGATATTCCTACCCCTCGCTCTCATCTAGCTCTTGCTCAGAATTGACCTCACTTGCTTCACTTTCAGATTCTACTTCACCATCCCTCTGCATCACCATCACCTTCTTGTTAGGGCATTGTGATGCCATATGTCCCCTGCCCAAACAATTAAAACATTAGAAGATTGGGCAACTTCTTTACCTTTACTCACAGTGGATGTCTTGCTTAAATTGGGCATTTCCCTTCTTTCCACCTTGCTGTCCATTTTGTTCCATTTTGATCTCCAAGTGGAAGTGGTCGAACTATGTTTGGAACCCCCTCTCTTAAGTTGTCGTTCCGCCTTCACGGCCATGTACACCATATCCTCAAGTTCAACATAGTGTTGCATCTCCAATACATCCGCAATATCTCTATTCAAGCCCTTTAAGAAGTGCATCATGGTTGCTTCTCGATCTTCCTGTACATCAGCTTGAATAATGGCCAACTCCATTTCTTGGTGGTACTCTTCCTCACTTTTCGACCCTTGGGTGAGGCTATGTAACTTGTTGTACAAATCCTAGTAGTAGTGGGATGGGACAAACCTCTTCCTTATGACAACCTTCATTTCCTCCCAAGTTTCAATTGGCCTCTCAGGATTGTGTCTCCTAGATAAAAACAAGCTGATCCCACCAAACAATAGCATAGTCAATAAATTCAACAGTAGCTAGTTTTATCTTTTCTCTTCCGAGTAATTATGGCAATAAGAAACTCGCTCTACGTGCTTCTCCCACTCCAAATAAGCCTCCAGATCACCTTTTCCTTGGAATGGAGGAATATTGAACTTAATGCTGCCCAAATTCCTATCCATTTGATCCACAACTCTTTCCCTCCTTCCACCCACTCTAAGGTGTTCAATTCTGTCCAAAGGAGCATGATTATTAAACTCCTCAAGATCATCATCCTCGTCGTCAAATTCATCAAGAACTGGTTGCCTTTGTTGCATCCGCACTTGTGGTGCCTCAATTCCATGGTTTCTTTGCAATCCAGCTATAGCTGCATCTTTCCTTTCCAACCTATTAAGTATTTCACCAAATCTGATTTCCATGCACTCAAATTGTTGCCGCATGGCACTTTGCTCTACAGTTTCATTCACCCTCATCTCTTCTCCACCAGAAGCCATTTTAAGTGAAATCTACAAACTAGAACAAAATGTGAGTAGTAAAAGTTTTTTTCCCCCTAAGTGTTTACCCAAAGATGTATTCTCTCCCCGGGTGTTTACTCTCTTGAAGGCTTTTAACTTAATGTTCCTCACTTTGCCTTTTTCCTCTCACTTCACTCAACTCAGCTCTTAATAGAACTAAGTAGCTCAAATCTAAGTAAATCCTTCAAGTTAAACTCACTAAACATGAGAGTATAAGTGGTGGAATGAATTGTTGAACAAAGTGAATGGAATGGACAGAATTGTGACTCTAGAAATCAAAAGACTCAAAGGATAACAAACTGATTGAAATGGACTCAAAAGATGAACTAAGACTCAAGATATAACAAGGATTTAACACAATTTGGTCTTAATTTCAGAATTGAATATAAGTGCTCTTGCTTTTGTGCTTTTGGCTCTTTTTCTTTTTCTTGTTTGTTTTGCTGTATTCTTTTGATAACTTGGCCTCTTTTCTTGTACTTTTGTTTTCTTTGTATTTTGGGCCATTCAAATGAAGCAATTAGCACAATATCAGAATTTAAGAATAATCAAAACCAACAATGGAGTAAAATAGACCAGAATATGCGACTCAAACACAATAAGGAAAAAAAGATTGAAAAAGACTAGGAATGATTAGGACAAGTGATTCAAACAAATTAGACTACTGAAATAAGGGATTCAAAACAGAATGGAACACAATAAAGGATAAAATAGGTGACTTAAACAGTAAATAAAGATGAAAATAAAAGTGACAAACAGATAGTAACCCGAAATCTTTGATACCAAACTGATGTGGACCCGACAAGAACGTGCTTTTGAACCCATGAATCAAATTCAGAAAACGAATTTCCAGGACAGGTTGGAATATGTAATAGTGGAAAGACCTTTAACTTGTTGCTTAGAGAAACAAGAACCAAAGGTATTGGAAAGGGGTGATGCCACAAACACTAAGGAAAAGTATTTGATAAGTCTCTCACAAAGATTTAACCTAGATGAGTTTTCAATTCTAAGAAGAACCAAGAGTTGTGAAGAAAAACTCACTTTTCAATTCAGAATTAATGATAATCTGATTGCAATTGTTTTTGACGGCTAATTAAATGTTTTCTAGGTTAAGGAAACCTAACAAACCCTAACTAAGTAAAATAAGCCCAAAACAAACCAAGCTGGGCTAAAATTAACTAAATTAACTTAAACAGCCCAGTGGAGCAACTAAAACCCAAAATAATAAAAGTTATCCAAACAAACTGAAACCCTTGGGCTTAAATGGTTTAAATAGTCCATTATTACATAAAAATACCAAAATAAGGTCCAAAACACGCAATTAAAGCCAAAGGTCGCACTAAGTAAAGGAAGAGCGGCGTATGGGTAGATTTCGAACTCCACAGAAAGCTTGTCTGTTGAGGGGCCAAAAGAAATCCAATTTAGACTTTCTTGGGCATTCTGGAAAGCTTAAGATGTCCTCTTTAACTTTTCAAGAAGTCAAAGGAAAGCTCTAACGTGTCCAAAATTGGGCATCTTTCATATCTATCCCACCTACCAGCATGCAAAGTAGATTGGTTGGATGCCCCACATCTAAGTTAGCCCCAATGGCTTCTTGCTTGGCCCTAACATCTTCAATTAGTCCATTTAGAGGCTCTTTCATTCTTCTAGCCTTTGCTGGAGTCATTGGCCCTCCTCCAATGTGTAAAGGATCATCAACTTAAGTTGGACTAGATTGCTCCCTCCTTGGTAGTCCTCCATGGCTTGATCTCCATCAGTTGTTTTGGCCAATGGTTGTGATCATTCTGCCAAAAATGGGTCATGAGTGTACCATCATGACTTTAAGTAAAGATACATGACTCTTTTTCAAAGGATGTGTCCTTTGTCTAAGAGTCATGATGTTTCGCTAGGAGACACAACTCTTGAGGAGTCATAATGTTTCGCCAAGAGATATAACTCTTAGAAGAGTCACGACTCTTCTAAGTCACCTTTTGGTGGCCTATAAAAGGGAAATTCGTAGTTCCTTTGAGAGAGTTTTTTTTCTTTGGCCGAATACTACACTTTTCTTCCCATCTTTGAGTCGAAAACACTCCCTTCTTTCAAGTCTTCATGCGTTGAAGCACTCTCCCTTAAAATAGTTGTTAAGATTATTGTGGGTGAATGATAAGGATTGTTACTTTCACAAGTTAGCAACTCTTCCGACCTTAGTGCGCTATGAAAAGATCAATCTACTCCATCCATTCATCTCCACAAGGGAGGCAAAACATCAAGCATACGAGGAGTTATTCCGCTACGTTTCAAGTTAGTATATCATCCTACCCTTCTTAGTGACATGCATAGGATCTTGTATGCTTATGAAATCATGAGATT
>JANQBM010228742.1:0-22239 GCA_025594535.1 Erythroxylum domingense | reverse complement strand
ACACAAGAACCATCTTACAAGTTCAAGACAATAAGGAGAGTCGTGCATGACTAAACAAAAGATAGGTTTTATTAATAAATAATCATAATTTGTGGCATGTTTGGCAAGTGACATGTGTCACTTGCCATATGTCACATTCTCATTTGTTCACTTAATTTCTTCCCAATTCAATTTCAATTTCTCTCCACATTTCCAATGGCTCAGTTCCAAAAATTCTTAATTTCATATGACTAAATTTTCAGTGCCATTGGACAGTCATTTCTCTACCAGGAAACCTCTATTATGTCTCTAGACAATTTTTCTGGTCCAGAAATGACTCCGAAAAATTTCCAGAAAATTTCTATAATTCTCTAAAAATTGGAAATTCATTATGACCCTCTCTAATTCAAATTTACACACACAAAGCATATTTTTTTAAAATTCACATTTATTCACACTTATACCGGGAAGAATGTCATGAATGCATGTACAGGTATTTTTCATGTGCAATACTCACTATTCACAAATGCATGAGCATGAGATGTGTTGTCCTAATTTCTCTGATTGCTCTCTCTCGTGTACCCATTTTCCTGGTCCGACCAGTTATATAGAAACGGGATGTTACATCAAGGCAGAGCATTAGGCTCCAATTGGTAAGTTACAGTCACTACCTAATCTAGAGTGGAAATGGGAGAGAATCACGATGGATTTTATTATGGGTTTACCAAGGACTCCAAAGCGTCATGATGCTTTATGTGTCATTGTTAATAGATTGACTAAGTCGGCTCATTTCTTACCAGTGAGAGAGAATAACTCACACTAGATTAGTTAGCTCGAAGATATGTTAATGAAGTATAGAGGCTACATGGAGTTTTAATGTCCATTATTTCAGATAGGGATCCTAAATTTATCTCAAGATTTTGGGGTAGTCTACAAACAAATAGCTTTGGGTATGAAATTAAACTTTAGTACTACATTTCATACTCAAAGCTTATATGTTGGAGTTTCAAGGAGCATGGGATCAGTATGTAGCACTGATTGAATTTGCTTATAACAATCATTATCACTGTATTATCGGTATAGCTTTGTATGAGGCATTATATGGCAGGAAGTGTCGTTCACCTCTGTATTGGGATGAATAGGGTATAAGGATTGTTGAAGGCCTAAAGTTAATTCAGGATACTGTTGATAAAGTGAAATTAATCTGAAGTAGAATTAAAGCAGCACAAGATAGATAAAAGAGTTATGTAGATCAGCACTAAAGGGATATGAAGTATCAAGTAGGAGATAAAGTGTTTCTAAGAGTATCACCTTAGCGAGGGGTGCTAAGGTTCGGTAAAAAGGGTAAACTCAGCCCTAGATATATTGGTCCACATATGATTATCGAGAGAGTTAGACCATTGACTTATAAGTTAGCCTTACCTGCTGAAATGGCTCAGATACGTAATGTGTTCCATGTGAGTATGCTTAGGAGATATCGATCTAATCCTACACATGTGCTACCGACCCAGGAGATTAAAGTTACTAGTAATCTGAGTTATATTGAAGAACCAATCAAGATAATTGGCTATCAGAGTAAGCAATTGAGAAACCGAGTGATTCTGTTAGTGAAAGTCCTTTAAAGAAATCATTCGAGTGAAGAAGCTACATGGGAAATTGAAAAGAACATGAGGAGACAATACCCCTACCTATTTGATCAATCAGGTAAGAATTTCGAGGAAAAAATTTCTTAAGGGGGAGAATTGTAATATCTGGTCTCCGGAACATATGTAGGGTTTAACCTTAGATCATTTTGAATGAGTTATAGTATTGAGAATTTAAGAAATTCACACATGAATTATAAATTGTTATACACATTACAAGATAGCACATGCACTCAATTGATATGTTCCAGGGTATGAAAGATAAAAAATGAACATAATGTAAATTATGAGTTGTTATGTCATGAATTTTTATTTGGTATGATTCCAATTGGTAATTTGGATTACTTGTTATTAATTGAGAGACTAATTATTTAATATGTACATTTGGATTGGGAAAATGTTGCCTATAATTTAGTGACATTTGCCATAGTTAAATGAATGATAAGCGAACTAGTAATTAATTAACAAATGGACTAATTATTATGTGACATGTGGGCTAACAATTAGGAGACATGTGGACTGATTAATTAGTGACTAATGGCAGCGTCTTAAGGAGATTAGTGGCAGCTTAACTATGGAACAAATGGCTTACATGGTAATTGACAGATGCATAGGTAATTTGAGGACACCTAGCATGTTGGTGAGGTAAATTCCAACAGTAAGGTTTCTGCTACTTCTTTCATTGTATCACCACAAAAATTTGTCCTACCTTTCCTCTGCAATTTGCTTAATCATTATCTAAATTGTTACACTAAATATACACGTTAACCCTTCGCAAAATAGCCGAGAAAACTAGCCTATTGCTACCTTCATCTTGTTGTTGAAACTAGTTCATTATCATCTTAAGTTTGTGTTGATTTTGCTTGCATGGAGAGTTAGTTTAATTTGGAGCTTTTTACTGAATTGGAAGCTCTATAAGTAAATAGTTATTTGATCTTTATGGCATGCTTAGTAGTATGAGAATGAAGATTAAATTGGAATAAAATGAATAAGATATTGGTGATGATATGTGCTGGAAAAATGTTGCTTGAACATTGGAAGCTTTTATACTGGTTCTTGGAGTATGAAAACCATGAAATTATAGGTTGAATTATGGATGAATTAGGTTTGGATTTGATGGGTTAAAAAGCTGAATTTATGCCAAAGAAAGATATGAATATAGTGTTCTTGAATTGAGAAGGAATTAGGATAATATGCATGACAAGGTATGAAAGTGTATGGTTTGATTTTTAATGTATGAAAGATCATAATTTTGAGTTAGAATTGGAGTATAATTAAGACCTTAATGAGGATGAATAATGAGCATGAATTCTGGAAAATTGGATATGTAAAAGATGTTTCAATGTATAAGAAATTCGTGGAGAATTGGAAGAAAACATAAAGGGCACGATCGTGGCCTAATTATTTTGATTTTTTCAAAATTGTGGCGATCAGTGCACAATCGTGGCCTGTTGTATATGGTTTTGTCATGACCGTGGCAAGGTCTAACATGATCGTGGGCTAGTACAAAGAGTGAAGTGTTGTATTTTAAGTAATATTTGAAACAACTAATGAAAGGACACTATCCTATGATGAATTAGGGCTTAAAATGAACCAAATTGGATGTTGAATAAGTTAGTTGAATGAATGATTAATGAACTTAATGTAATCAAGTTAATTGATGTGTAAACCTAAGTGAAAACAAGACATATCCAAATGACAATGTTTGAATGATTAAAATTTTGATTGAGGAAAACATACCTGGGAAAAATTCATTAAGCATGCATTGAACTTGACACATATATATGAGCATAATTGAATATGTATTTATTTGATCACTTTGGTAATGTGTACAATGTATGCATATTTAGATGCTCAACTTGAACGCCATCAATAAGACATTATCGGACCATCTAGGAAATAGTGTAAATTATAGCATACTATGAGTAATTTAAATGTTGTCACTAGGATAGACTTGCCTCTGTTTAATTCCCAATTATTAAATTATTAATGAACTGATTGTGATTGTGATTGTGATTGTGATAATTCCAGACATTAATAGTCTAAAGAGATTGATATTTGGGAATGTATTGGAAATGTTCTATTTACATCTGAATTCTGAAAAATATCTTTATACTCAATGAAGTTGAATGCCAAACTGAGATTCGATGAACATGAGATTATATCTGTGCATCATCAATAATTGATATTGTTAGCATATTTTTTTGATTTGATGTAGATCACATTAATAAGCATGATCAGATAAAGGTGTTGTGACCAGAGTAGCTAGTCTGAAAGAGCTTTAAGATCATAAATCTATAATCTACATGTAGAGCCTGGCTTTGTGATTAATGAGCCTAGTACCCATGACAGGTACGGGACAGTATCTATATCCATATTTGAAAGGCACTCGGTCATAAAAAATAATAACGAATATGGAGTCTCATATGCATCTTTATTTGTACAATTATGATTATGAATTGTTTAATCATGAATCCACTTATGAAATTATGATGATAACGTGATATGCCATATTTCTTTAATTGTTGATAAAGTGATTGATTGGAATATGCATGTTCCGAAAGAGTATATGAAATGTGTGACATTTAATATGTCTTATTAAGATAAGAAATGTTGTGAATTTAGATGGATGTGAGATATTTGTGTATTTGCTATAAGTGAGCACATCATTGATGGTTCACTCACTAAGTTTGCAAAACTCATCAAAAATTGATACTTGGCTTTTCAGGTACGAGAGAAGAGACATAGTTTCTAAGACAGACTAGAACTGTTGATTTTGGACTAAAGAATGGCTCAAAAGTCAGTCAGCTGACATCTGAGGAGTTATAGATTGTGTATATATAGTTCTTATTTCATATAGATCTTTTGTATAAAGAGTAGTAAACTCCTAGATATTTTAATGATGAAAATATTTGTTTAGATGAAAGTACTGCTAAAATGTAAATTTTATTAATGAATGAAATGAGGAGTTGAGCATTTTAAGTATTCTATTATTCTGTATGATGTTATATAAGTGATAATGTTTTCTTTAACTGTTGGATCGAAAACAAAAACATGCTTGGTTTGGCTAAACGATAGATTTCAAAAAAAATTTCCGAAATCAAAATATAGTGCAAGCGTAAACACCAAATCAACATGGTTTTAATCCATTCATGATACGGTATAAGGAAAATAAATATAATAAGAACAACATCGGAATATTACCGACTCCTAGCTATAGCTTTGATTCCTCACTGCTGTGTCCTCGCCCATTCTGATCTACCACTTGTTCTCCTTGGACAAATTAGTTATCAAAAGCCTTTTATGGGAAAGGAGAAGAAAAATAATAACAAACCTTTGCTATATTCGGCTAGTTGAAAACAATTAAAAACTAAGACCTTCTCATTTGCAATATTCGGCTAGCTGGAAATAACCAAAAAATGAGACCTTCTCATCTGCAATATTTGGCTAGTTAAAAAGAACCAAAAGATGAGAGCTTCTCATTTGAAATATGCGGCTAGCTAAAAGAACAAATGGAGAGCATCTCTTTTGCAATATGGCTGAATAGTTTGGAGAGACAAAAAATGGAAGGACCAATGGAATGCTCCAAACAAAAAACATACCCTTCATTTAGAGTCCAAGCCAAATCAATTCTCTCCTTACAACTCCAACACTTAACGTAAAGCCCCTTTTGGGAGTGAGTGGATAGCCCACTTAATGTACACCTTCATCTTGAAAAGAATGCAAAAGGAGCTTTACCTTTTTTACCATGCAAATGTGCGTCTTTGGCTAAATGGCATGCATCCATTCAACTACAACACTTAGACATTTTTGTATCTTTTAAAAGCCATCCATTAAACCATTTAATGATTGAAGAAGCATTACTTCATTCTTTAATCAAAATAATGCTAAAAACAAGGGCTACATGTTTATGCTTTAAAAATAAGCTATTAAACCATTTAATAATGGAAGAAGCACGACTGAATTCTACATCTTTGTAGAATTCGATTTTGCTCCCCTTTTTTAAAAAATAATTTTAATTCAATTAATTAAATAAAAATCCGGACAAATATTAAAAGTTACTTTGTGCTTATAATTAATAATTAATTACTATAAGCCCAACATTTAATTATAGGCTTAAGACCCAATTTAATTAACTCTTAATTAAATTGTCCTGGTCTTATTAACCCGAATCCAGTTCATTCAATTCTTTCCAAACTGTCTCATTTTCTTTCTGGTAACCTCCATTTTTCTTACTTTCCTTGAAAAACTTCTCAGAAGCCAAGTGGGGAATCTAATTAGACTTAAATAATTCAAGTTCCAATAACCATAGAATTAATTTAATCTTATTAGAATTAATTCTAACTTATTTACCAAATGTCATTCCACTAAAAACAATTAATTAAACTATTGAATTACTTAAAATTATGAGAAATTTTGATTTAATTTATCAATACGATGTCAAATCGTAAACTCTCTTATGAACCATAGTATAGCCATCCACACTGTAAAGGGTAAAATTTATATTGGCTTTGCCCTTATATTGGTTTTCCTTCTAGATCTCCCATTTCACTCTACACGATGATTAACTTACAAGATCTAATCATGGTGTTAAGACTTGATGGGTAGCTAGTCCATCAAACTGTTAACGTTAGTTTAATCACCAATCTCCGTAAAATATCTAGAAGTGATGATATCACTATAAACTCTTTATTTGAGTGAATGTTCCCTGATGCATGTTTTAATTAATAATTCCAACATGCGAACACTGGATTGATACCCTATAAAAATCCATTCCAATCATATCAAAAATTATAACGAAACGCACATGAGCTCACCACTTATCAAGATTGTGGTTCGTAATAAACGAATGCTAAGGTGTATATTTTAAGATTAAAGTAACAATCTACTTTATTCTTTAAAATCATGCACGATTCCATAGTCATCTAATAGTGCCATTACTGATAGTCAACTAGTATCATCATATGAAACTCATCATTCCCTTGAAGTAAACTCCTTTACTTACACAGAGGTAAATTGCATCACTACAGTCTAAACCATAATTAAGTGACCAACTTGATTATTTGACTGTGAATCAATTAATTTGGATCCTAATAATATACATGTTTCCCATACATCTCTATGTATATATGTATTATTTACAAAGGAACTTCAGTTCCTTATGACTTATTATATTATGCCCATATAAATAAAACCAAACTCTTTTGTTTTATTAATAATAAATATTTTCATTACAATAATTTAAATGAAAGAAAATTAAGTTATATGTAAATACACTTACTTTCCAGGGCACTATATTTACATAACCCTAACAATCTCCCACTTACCCTAAAGCAAGTTTAACATATCCCTCATTCCTATTACTTCTAGGTGACCCTCGAAGCTTTTCTGTGGCAGTGTCTTCGTGAATGAATCGGCAAGGTTTTGATATGTGGGAATCTTCACCATATCCACCTCACCACATTATATTATCTCCCTTATAAGATGATACTTTATCTCAATGTGTTTGGCAACTTTATGGTTCCAAGGTTCTTTAGAATTAGCCACTTCCCCACTATTATCACAATAAAGTGTAATGGCCTTTTTTGCCTTAACTACCTCCAAATCCTTTAGGAACTTGCGGAGCCATACTGCTTCCTTTATTGCTTCATAAGCGACAACATACTCAGCCTCTATAGTCAAATCAACAACACAAGATTGCTTGACACTCCTCTAGACTATGGCTCCACCTCCCAAAGTAAATATAGAACCAAAAGTTGATTTCCTTGAATCAACTTCTGATTGGAAATTAAAATCCATCTATCCTGTCGAAATAAGGTCACTTCCAGAATAAACAAGCATTAAGTTCTTCATCCTATGAAGATACTTCAGTATACACTTAACCGCAGTCCAATGCTCCATTCCTATATTGGATTGAAATTTGCTTACCAATCCCACTACGTAATAGATATCCAGTCTATGGAAAGCATGGCATACATTAAACATCCAATTGCCAAAGCATATGGAATGTTGAATGCATGTGCGCATGCGTTCAACCTCTTTTTAGGTATTAGGTACTTTCTCCTTTAAAAGTTTGATTCCATGTCTAGTAGGTGTGCAACCTTTTTGGAGTCCTGCATGGCAAACTTATTGAGCATGTTCTTAATGTAGGTTAGTTAAGACAAGGCTATTAAGACAAGGCTATCTGCTTGTTCTTTCAATCCCTTAAAAGCTTGATCCCTAGACATAGCTAGCCTCTCCCAAATCCTTTATTGAGAACTATTCATTTAGCCTTCCCTTGACCATAGATAACATTCCTACATCATTCCTAATGAGCATTATTTCATCGACATACAGTATTAGGAAAGTAAGCTTGCCTTCTTGTATCCTTTTATAGACATAAGGCTCATCTAGGTTTTGTATGAATCCATAGGTTTTGATAGCCTTATCAAACCTAATGTTCCAAGACCTAGATGCTTGCTTAAGTCTATAAACGGACCTTTGCAACTTGTATACCTTATGCTCATTACCTGGCTCAGTAAATCCTTCTAGTTGGCCATATAAATGGTCTCCTCAAGATCCCCATTAAGAAATGTGGTCTTGATGTCCATTTTCCATATTTCATAATCAAAATACGTTGTTATAGCCAAAAGAATTCTGATAGACTTAAGCATGGCAACTGGAGAAAAAGTCTCCTTATTATTTATACCCTCCTTTTGAGTATAGCCCTTAGCTATCAATCTAGCTTTAAGGGTCTCTACGTTTCCATTAGATCCTCTCTTCCTTTTGAAGATCCATTTACACCCTATGGCTTTTACACCTGGTGGTAGATCTACAAGGATCTAGACTTCGTTGGCATACATGGAATCTATTTAGGATTCTATTACCTTGAGCCACTTTTCTGCATCAACGTCACTAATAACCTGTGGACAAGTAACGGGATCCATAACTTCTTCGTCTGAGATAGCAATTATACCTTCTCTTAGACCTAAATCCCTTTCTGGTTGTCTCACAACCCTCCCACCACGTCTAGGCACTACTTGACGTTCAGGCTGCTCTTCCGATTCAAATTTTGAATCTATTTTGACATCTTGTTCCATTATATCTTAATCAACTCTTGGTTTAGATGAAATAACTAACTCCTTTAATACTACTTCTCTTCTTCCTTTGTGATTTCTCACAAATTCTTCCTCCAAAAAGCTCACATTTGTGGACACAAATACCTTCCTGTCCTGAGGACAGTAAAAATAATATCCTCGTGTACCCTTAGGATGTCCTATAAACAAACATACATCTGACCTAGGTTCCATCTTTACGGATTCAGGCCTTAGAACAAGAAGATAAGTTGTCGTTTGTATGGCATATCCCCATAATGATTTTGGAAGGCTAGCGTAGGATATCATTGATCTTACCATTTCCAATAGAGTCCTATTCCTCTTTTAGGTACACCATTCTGTTAAGGTATTCTAGGAGTTGACAAGTTGGAAACAATTCCATTGTCAATTAGGAATTGTTGGAACTGTCCAGATAAGTACTCACCACCTCAATCCGATAGAAGTTGTTTTAATGGTTTGCCTAGCTGCTTCTTAACTTCAGCTTTGAATTCTTTGAACTTTTCAAAAGACTCACTCTTTTTTTACATCAAATACAGATAGCCATCTATAGAGTAATCATCTATAAAGGTTATGAAGTATTCATAACCTCCTCTAGATTGTACGTTCATAGGCCTACACACATCAATGTGTACCAGGTCCAACGTAGATTCAAATCTATTTCCTTTAGAAGGAATTGAGGCATTGATCATCTTTCCTTCAATATAAGACTCACAGGTCAGTAATGGACCATTTTCCAAGCCCGTAAGGATCCCATCCTTCACTAACCTGTCAAGTCTTTTCCGATTGACATGACCCATCCTTAAAGGCCACAAATATTTTGAATTAATGCTAGAGTCATTGGCTTTTCTTAGTTTAATTAATTCAGTGGTGTTTAGTGAGCCTGTCATAGGTTCTATAAAGAATAATCCCTATTTAATTACCACATTATAAATAAAATCCTTATTCTCATATATTGAAACAAAAATTTCAAAATGTAATGAATAACTAGATTTTATTAAACAAAAAAACAGAAATCATGTTTCTTATAACCATTGGGATGTAATATACATCTTCCAAATATAACCTATGACCTCTAGGAAAGGCTAAGATAACTACTCACACTACTTCTGCAAAAATGTAGGATCCATCCATTATCTTGACTTGAAACTAGCCTTTAGACAGTCTTTTCCTTTGTTAAAACCCCTATATGGAATTGCAAATATGGTCAGTGGCTCCTGAATCTAATATCCAAGAATCAAATGAAACTACCACATTTTTAGTTCCTAACAGACTTAAGAAACCCATACCTTGTTTTCCCTTTAGGGTTTTAAGGTAGACTACGCAGTTCCTCTTCCATTGGCCCTTCTCACCACAGTGGAAACACTTTCCCTTGGTGTCCTCTTTTGGCCTTCCCTTTCTTTGCACTTGTCTTCTTTTGCTTAACCTTACCCTTGGGCTTAGAAGAAGATGCCACATAAGCATCTGCCCCATTGGACCTAATATTTAATATCTCCTCCATATTCTAGAGGGTATTTATTAACTCACTTAAGGTGTAATCCTTGGTGTTGAGCTTATAGTCCAACTTAAACTGTTGAAAAGAAGAGTTTAAGCTGATAATAATCATGATCATCTGTATTTCTGCATTCATTTCCACCCCAAGCAACTCGGCCTCAGTAACCGTAGAGATTACCTTAAGCATGTAATCCCATACTGGCTCACTAGGCTTTTGTTTGAGATTGTGAAAGGTTTGGATAGCTTTCACCTTTGCAGATCTGGTCCCCATACTAAACATCTTATGTAGGTGATAGACCATTGCACCGACATTTTGTATGTCTACAAGTTGCTTCTACAACATTGCACTGATAGAAGCCAGAATATACTACTTGGCAGTCGTACCAACTTTCTGTCATCGTTCATATTGCTAGACTTACTCAGGAGTTAATTTGTCACCTGGAGGTGCAGGATCATTGTCTGTTAATACCCATGAAATCCGTTCATATTGGAGAAAAATGTTGAGGTTACGTCTCCATTCATTAAATTTCTCTCTGTTTTCCAATTTGTTATTAGTCAAGAGCATTGTGAGTGGATTTATATTGTGGTAATTAGTCTAAAAATATAGATTATTAAAGAATGAGCATACTAGTCAAAATCATTGGAACTTTGTATAAAATCATGATGCATGTATGCATGATGATAGATATATCGAAACTTTTTAAAAAAACTTTATACAATGAACAGTTGTGTCATCATTTGATTATATGCAGTTACAGAGGAAACAAAAAGAGAGAAGATGAGCAGTTATTTTTTTATTAACGCAGTATAAACGATTTTTAAAAGATTAATTACTTACTTTTGGCATTAATTAATCTTTATTTCTGGATGCATATTCATAAATGTGAATATCGTTCTGCACCGGCCAAAAAACAAAAACGGTACCAACATTTTTGATACTAGGTTAAACACCAGTTATTATCAATTGATATTGCCAGTACCAGATTTTGAAAAATATAGGGATTTTTTATGCAAAATTTTCAATTTTTTTAAAATTACTCTCCCGCCTCTCTCTCTCACTCTCCTCTTTTTTCAAAGCTTTTATAATTAATTATTTAGTTAAACTTTTATTGTGATTTTTTAGTTTTAAATTTTAAAATAAAATAAATATTTTTATTACGAATAATAATTATACATTAAATTAAACTTAAAAATAAATTATTTTATTTAAATTTATTTAAATTATTTTATTTAAATTTATTTAAATTATTTTATTTAAATTATTTTAATCTTTTATATAATATTTATTAATCAAGTATTAATAAAAATATTGTATTTTTAAAAATAAATAATTTAAAAATTATTATTTATAAACTAATATTTATTATATATATATTTAATTATTAAATCAATTTTATTTGAAATTTATATATTTTAAAAACATTTTTAAATTTAATTATATTTATTAATAATTATTAAATTAATTTTATAAATTAAATTAAGATATTTATAATTTCAGTAATAATTAATTTTAATTAATTAAATATATAATATATTTAATTGTTACTAAATTAAATAAAATATGTTTTTGTTTCATGTTTCAATTCCACTTAGTTGTTTCCTTATCACGAACTCTTATTGTAAATTGTAATAATTTGAGAGTTAAGGATATTTATTGTTTTTTATTAGATGTTTTGACGTAATTATTATTTATTATATAATGAAAATTGAAACTGTAATATTTAAATACTTTATATTGTTTTTAATTTTATATTTGTGATTAATATTATGATTTTTGAAGACAAAGTTAAAATTATATAGTACAATTGAACAATATGACAATGGACTACTTTACAAATTTTAAAAAAGTTTAGGGACTATTTCATAAATTTAAAAAATTACCCGAAACGGACTCAGTATTGACCAGTATTAGTACTGGTATAGTACCGCACCAAAACTCAATCTAGTACTAAGTCTAGTATAGTATTCGCAACATTGTGCATACTTGCTATAAATTATAAAAAGGCACTAATTGTTGTGCCGCCAATTGAAAATTTTAGAAGTTTTAGACTCTTTTTTAGTATATTTTTTTGACAAATTTTGTCATCTTAAATAAATGTCTAAAAATTTCGCCAATTCTTAAATTATTTAAGACAATTGTTAGATGTGTCTAAACATAAGCGTCTAAAACCTCCTTATTTTATTATAGTGTTTAATTCATCCAATAAAGGTACTTGCAAACCATACCTCAGTGGGAAGTCACATTTGCAACCAATAAGTAGACTTATCCTTTAGGAGATCCAAACCATGCAAGATCTAGGATTCATGTCCTTAGATGGGGAGTAACACTTCACCACATGCTGATGGACCATCGCATGGAGACCGTGGACTCTCATATGAGCATCCTCTCCCACTCAATCTTTTTCAGTCTTTAAGTTTTAATTAATCCCATCTTGTCTAGATGCAATTTATTAACCATCCTATATTGTTTCATTATTTTTCTCATACATAATGAATGCATGGAAAAAGCTAGGGTTGGCAATTTTTCTAAATGACATACAGTCATAAAATATCGCATATTATTTGCATCCATTCATCCATTCATCTCATGAATTAAATACCTACTTTTGGTTGTCCATCCTAGAAAATAAAAGAAAATTACAAGACCTTTAGGCCCAAAAATTCTTCTTAGACTTGGGTCTTCCACTTCGAACTCTTCGCTCACACGACCTGGCCCATTCGGTAAAAACGAGTTAATGGCATTTTGTTAAACTGATTTGTAAATAGTAAAATAAAAATTCGAACACTTGAAAAAATCTAGAATTAACATAATTTAATCAAAATAAAAACTGCCATTAAATCAAAATAACCCGAAAACATTTACCTACTTTTCTTCAATCCATGGCTGCTCCGTCTTCAAAATTACAGAATTTTTGACATTACAAAAATAATGAAAACATAAAAATTAAGACAAGGAGGAAACATTATGATGATAGGCCACCCTCCTTGTTACAAACCAATTGAAGAAAAACTTATAGGTAAATCGATTTTCTATGGACAACCAAAACATACACATCATATAATTTTATCACATGAAGAATTTTGCAATATACATAATTTATTTTAATTGCCAACCCACGCCACATATAGGAACTGAATCATGCATAATAAAACTGGCTCTGATACTTATTGTTGGATCAAAAATAAAAACATTCTTGGTTTGGCTAAATGGTAGATTTCAAAAAAAACTTTCCGAAATCAAAATATAGCCGAAGTATAAACACCAAATCAACATGCTTTTAATCTATACATGATACGATATAAGGAAAATAAATATAATAAAAACAAGATCGGAATATTACCAACTCCTAACTATAGCTTTAACTCCTCGCTACTATGTCCTCGACCAATCCGCTCTACCACTTGTTCTCCTTGGACAACTTGGTTATCAAAATCTGTTTATGGGAAATAAGATGAAAAATAATAACAAGCCTTTGCTATATTTGGCTAGTTGAAAAGAACCAAAAAATGAAACCTCATTTGCAATATTCGGCTAGCTGAAAAGAACCAAAAAGTGAGACCTTCTCATTTGCAATATTTAGCTAGCTGAAGACCTTCTCATTTGTAATATTCAGCTAGTTAACAGAACAAATGGAGAGCTTCTCTTTGCAATATGGCCGAATAGTTTGGAGAGACAAAAAATGGAGAGACCAATCGAATGCTCCAGAAAAAGAAACACCCTTCATTTAGAGTCCAAGCCAAATCATTTCACTCCCTACACCTCCAACACATAACGTAAAGCTCCTTTTGGGAGTGAGTGGACGGCCCACTTAATGCAGACCTTCATCTTAAAAAGAATGTAAAAGGAGCTATACATTTTTTACCATGGACATCTTTGCCTAAATGACATGCATCCATTCAACTACAACACTTAAACGTTTTTGTATCTTTTAAAAGTCATCCATTAAACCATTTAATGATTGAAGCATTACTTCATTCTTTAATCAAAAGAATGCCAAAAACAAGGGCTACATGTTTATGCTTTAAAAACAAGCTATTAAACCATTTAATAATGGAAGAAGCATAATCAAATTCTACATCTTTGTAGAATTCAATTTTGCTCCCCTTTTAAAAAAATAATTTTAATTCAATTAATCTAATTAATTAAATAAAAATCCAGCTCAATATTAAAAGTTACTTTGGGCTTATAATTAACAATTAATTAGTGTAAGCTCAACATTTAATTATAGACTTAAGACCCAATTTAATTAACTCTTAATTAAATTGTTCCGGTCTTATTGGCTCTAATCCAATTCATCCAATTCTCTCCAAACTGTCTCATTTTCTTTCCGGTAACCTCCGTTTATTTTTCTTACTTTCCTTGAAAAACTTCCCAGAAGCCAAGTGGGGAATCTAATTAGACTTAAATAATTCAATTTTCAATAACCTCGGAATTAATTTAATCTCTGACTTATTAACCAAACGTTCTTCCATTAAAAACAATTGGTTGGACTCTTGAATTACTTAAAATTATGAGAAAACATATTTTAATTTATTAATACGATGTCCAATCACAAACTCTATTATGAACCATAGTATTGCCATCTGCACAATAAAGGGTAAAATTACCATTTTGCCATATATTGGTTTTTCCTTTTAAATCTCCTGTTTCACTCTACATGGTGATCTCCCGTTTCACTCTACATGGTGATTAACACACAAGATATAATCTTGGTGTTAAAACTTGATGGGTAGCTAGTCCATCAAACTACTGGTGCCAGTTTAATCACCAATCTCTGTAAAACATCTAAAAGTGATGATATCATAAACTCTTTATTTGAGTGAATGTTCCCTTATGCATGTTTCAATTAATAATTCAAACATGCGAACACTGGATTGATACCCTATAAAAATCCATTCCGATCATATCAAGAATTACAACGAAACGCATATGAGTTCACCACTCATCAAGATTGTGGTTCGTAATAAACCAATGCTAAGGTGTATATTTTAAGATTAAAGCAATGACCTACATTATTCTTTAAAAACATACGCGATTCTAGATTCATTTGATAGTGCCATTATCGATAGTCAACTACTATCATGATTTGAAACTCATCATTCCCTTGAAGTAAACTCCTTTGCTTACACGGAGGTAAATCGCAACATTACAGTCTAAACCATAATCAAGCGACTAACTTAATTATTTGACTGTGAATCAATTAATTGGGATCCTAATAATATACATGTTTCCCATACATCTCCATGTATATGTGTATTACTTATAAAGGAACCTCAATACCTTATGACTAGTTATATTATGATGGTACAAATAAAACCAAACTCTTTTGTTTTATTAATAATAAATGTTTTCATTACAATATTGTAACTGGAAGAATATTAAGTTATATATAAATACACTTACCTTCCAGGGCACTATATTTACATAACCCTAACACTAACATGCCATTGTCATATGATATGTACTTAAATGTCCTCTGGATGTTTGGGTCTATAATCTATGGTAATGGGGTGTTACATGTATGGTGGAAGAAAAATTTAGAACTAAGTACTTATCAATGTTGGAGCTAATAGGAGTTCCTAAAATTCATAGCTAACAGAAATTATAGTTTGAAGTACCTTATTATAACATATGAATATGAATTGTAGACAATGTCGATTGAGATGAAAAATTTAGAATTTAATGTAGCATAAATATACTTTGACAATAGGTACAAAATGGAGGGTAACATAAGGAATTAAAGTCTACAGGAATATATTCAAGATACAATTCATCATTTATCCTATTTCTATAATTTGCACTTATTATGAGCTCGATCCCAATGAACTACGATCTAGTTATAAAGAATATTTGCAAGTTAGGGAGAATTTTAAGAAATATTCTAGAAAGGTTAAACTAGTTTATGATGTAATTGATATGTTTGATGGTGATGGGAAGTATTAAGATTGGTCTGTAATAATTCTGAATGGAGTGATAGTATAAATATAGTGGAAGAAAAAATTGATGAGCCTTATTTAAAGTTGAGTAAACCATAGCATTTAGTGATGTTAATGATTTTAGTGGTTTTGCAAAAGTCATAGCCTAAATGTAGACCGTAAAACCATAACATTTGAGTTAGGAATGAAGTTTGGGATTTATGAGTAGTCTGAAGCTTATGTAATATGATTTTTTATCATGAATTCATATAGTGTTAAGCAAAAAAAAGTTAACTTAATAACAAATAAAGACAGTTTATTTTCCAAGTTTAATTTGGAAAATTTTCATAAGTTAGGAACAAAAGGAGAAGATATTCATGGTAAAGGTTTATCATCCTAATTATAATAGTAATATGGACATAAGAAATAGGGAAACAAACATTATATGAGTTGTAAAAGAATAGATAGAGAGGTTTAGAAGAATCTCAACTTAGAATGCGAAGGAGATGGTTATTGATGTAACTGAAAGGTTTGCCATTAGAGTCATAAAGATAATATGTTATAGGGGAAGGGAGAAAGCAATGAAAATTTTGAGGAATTCGATGAAATAGCATTATGTAATTTTGTGGTCATATGGGAATTATTTGCTTTGGACAAATAGAGGAGGAAGATTCAAGATTAAGACTAATTTAGAAGGTTCAATAAGGTAAAATTATTTTAAAGAGATTTTATATTCTTTTTTAAAAATTAAGACTTTGTGTTTTACAAAGTTGCAAAAAAATAGTTAGAATGGAAACATACATTCTTAGGTGGTGCTTTATTATTAATAGTAGTTAGAGTTGGAAATAATCAAATGTACCCAATTGCATGGGAAATGGTGGAAGGTGAGAATTATAATTCTCAGAATTGGTTCCACATGAGGGAAAAGGAAGTGATAAAGACATATTTTACATGAATTAGATTCATCAAGGCATATTTTTAAGGAATTATTTTATAAGGTATTAAATTGCACAAATGAGCATGATTTCAAAGAATGTATGTGGGAAGCAAAGGCCTTATTTGTTAACGTATATCAAGACATTGTAGATAAGGATCCACACTTATTTCTTAATGACTTTCTAAACACATTTAATTATGTTATTATTCACAATTTCACACATGTGTGGAACCTTATCTACAATGTCTTGATATTGTGAATAATAACATAATTAAGACATTTAATGGGTATATATATGAAGCTACAACATATTCTATTATCAACATATCTGAGGATATAAAAGTGCTATTAATGAATTGGACGGAAAAGAGTAATGATGTTAAACTTGATCATGATATTTTTCTTAGGATCAAGAAGTTATAAGCTTTGCAATTTCAATTAAGGTTTTGTATAGCAAAATCGAATGGAATCCTAAGGTTTAAGGTCTCTTTCTTTGATGGTAGGTTTATAGTTGATTTAAAGAAAAGGACTTATGGGTGTATATACTAGCATATAAGTGGGATACCTTATAAATGTGCAATCAACTTCATATATTACTAAAGGCTTAATTCTAGAAGACCTTAATAATAAATGGTACAAGAAAGAAACATATATAAAGTGTTATAAATATTATATTGAACCACTGAATGATCCAAAATTATGGTCAACTATGGAATATGACTTAATTCACCTAAATAAAATGATAAAAGACCAAGAAGGCCCATAAAAAATATATTGAGAAATAAAGATCAATAAAAAAGGAGTATATGCAAGATGAGTAAATAAAGATTCCAAAAAAGGTTCAAATACTATAGATAATATATATATAAAAAAAGAGCTACCATAGGAAAGATAGATCACCAATAGCTAAAATATATATGACTATAATTGTGTGTTTATTTGTTTTTATTACTTAATAAGTTCAACTAACTTGAAATTATGTACTTAATGATGCACTTATTTATGTCAATTACAAAGAAAAAGAGGTAGACCAAGATTAAAATCAAGGGGGAGTGAAGAACCAAATACTATAAAAATAATTAGCCAAAGGCTGTGAAAGCTAGAATTGAACATAATGTAACTATAAGACGAAAAAGGAGAGGCAAAAAAAGAAGTAATAGAGAGATCTAAAAAACAAGTTATGCAAGAGGTATAAGCTAAAGATTTTATTATAAAATAAGATATGAGGAAACCAAGAGTAGGATTTAGAGTCATAATGAAAACTTTTTAAGGAATATATATTATAAGGTCAGAATTTAAAAAATAAAGTTAATACATTTTAGTTTAGAAGGTGCTAATTTTGCTTGTGTTAATAATTCCCAACCTTTAAAAGGAAATAGGACTTTGGTATTTAAGAGGAATATATGATTAAGTTATCAAAAACCACAAGTGCCTTAAGATCCAAGTTCACACATAAACTAGTAGATAAAACAATGTACCATGCTCTCAATCAAACCAAAAATCTCAAACAATTATTGAACATAACTTTATATTTACTTAAGGTAGCAATAAAACCTATAAAAAAGCATCACCTAGTAATAGGTTAATTAACAAGAAATTAGTGAGATTACACAGAACAAGGAAATCAATCTAATTTGTAATGTTTTTCATAGAATTGTAAACATTATATAATTTTTTTTATCAATATATGATACAATTGTAGTTATCATATCATTTTATTTGGACTTATTTTATTACTTCATTACTATATATGTGTTTTGGACTTATATATTGTAATATAATAGCATGTTTAGTTTAATACTTTTAATCGTACAATAGATATTAGGTTTAACAATCTTTAAACAATAACCTTTTAAAATAAACTTGCACTTAATCACTAAGTTAAGCTTAAGTGTTATATAAATTTAATCTCATAAAACAATAATGAACCTATTATTTCAATATAAAGCTAATATATGTATTCAATCTATGTCAAACTTCTATTTTCCACCACCAAATATATAAAACAAACATATTAAGATGATAACAATTGAGCATATAAACAATCCCAACATTGTCAAGCCATGGTACTCCTTTCTTTCATCGTATAAGATTTAGCTACTTCCAATTTTCAACTTTTATCTCACAATTTTAGCTACTATTTTCTCTATTAACTTCTGTTTATCAATAATCTTGTATTATAAACTAGAATTTTGTTGAGCTAACACAACCTTCACCTTTTATTTTTCTTTTAATTATGCTTATAAACTCTCAATTTTTTTTGAATAACTTAAAAATAACAACTTATTCATTCACTTTAGCTTATATATACACCTAAATGAAAAAAATCATTTATGTTCTAATTAGACATCTGTAAAGTCTCCTTCCTAGATTATTATCTAAAAAAAAAAGTCTCCTTCCAAAATTATATGTTTTGTAAAAAGTTGATAGAGTATATAATGTCCATATTATTTATAACAATTACGTTTTATTTTGATATAAATTATGATTAGTTGATTAAATATAATAGATTTTCATATTAAAGAATGTAAAACTAGAGATTACAAACAAGGTAATCAAATTCGTATACGTTTGATTGTTTTAATAATATAATTGATTAAAACAAGTTTTAGATCTATGTTAACGGAATATAAAATCTAGTTTAAATAAACTGAACTTATGTATTTATTAATCAAAATCGATGGTCTCTCTCTATTTTAAAGTTATTAATAAGTTAAATCTTAACATCTTATTTAAGGGGCATTTATATATCAGTTACTAATTGCATGAATCAGAACAAAAATTAATCATTTATTTAAAGTTTTCTTTAATGTTGTTAAATCTTTTTGTTTTTTCTCTTATTATTTTGATCAAATCATTTTAATTAATTTACAGGATCTTTTTTTATCATATTGCTCAAATTAATATTTGTTACTTATATTCTCTAGAATTTGAAAAACAAATAAAGCTAACAACTTAGAGAACTATAATTAGTAATTTTTGCTTATGGAAGTGAATAAATCCCCCCAACTTTAGAATTTGGCAATGAACCGAGTGGATTAGGATAAATAGTTTAGGTTTGTCTATTTAATAAATTATTTCTTTTAGTTTTGGCATTTAATTATTTATTTATAATTTTACCCTTTTCTTAAGTTGAGTAGAGGTGTCTCCATATTGACTAGAGATATCACATTATCCAAAATTATCAAAAAGTGTTAATATATTTAAATTGTGTTTGTAAACTCGTGCTACATTTAACTTGTTTTGAATAATTTATTTCTTATAAATATTAAAGTTGATGATATAATTAATAATACACATATACCTCGTAACATTTTAGGAATTATCATTTTTCAAAATTTCATTTCTTGTATTAAAATAAATTTTGTTCACTTGAATTTGTTCTTGTTTATTTATTCTCAGAAATTGTTTTTTAAATTTAAAAGAGTTAAGGTAATTAGATAAGAATTTCAAATTAACTTTTTCCAAAAAAAAAAGGTCATATTTAAGATTATTGTTATCAAGACCAATATCACATTAGATACTAGAAAAAAGAAGTATTTTTCTTATTAATTTAAATAAGAGGTTCACAAACTTATCAGAAAGAAACTTTGGTAATAGCACAAAAGGAGGGATCCATGATATTTTCAAAGTCTCTAAATGTCTCCTTCACTAATCCTCTGTTGTAGCTCCATGATGTCCAATCTCCATTTTAGCTTCCTATATTCTCTCAAGAAAGCTTCTACTAGTACTCTCGCCCGCTTCCAAAACTCACTTTTTTTTGCTATCACTTTTTGCTGTAAGAGTGCTATTCGGTTCTAGTTAATGGCTCACCAACCGAGCTCTTTAAGAGTGCTAGAGGCTTGCGCCAAGGAGATCCCCTCTCTCCATACCTATTCATAATCTATATGGAGGTTCTAAGTCTCCTAATTCAACAGAGAGTGGGAAATTGTAGATCCTTCAAATTCCATTCTAAATGCAAGAAGATTCAGTTAGTCAATCTTTGTTTTGTAGATGACCTACTGCTCTTCTCAAAAGCTCATAGAAGGTCGGTTGAATTGCTTATGGAAATTTTGCAAGACTTTCGGACTCTATCTAGGTTGGAGATAAACCTTCATAAAATTCAGTTTCTTCTATCTGAACGGGCAACAAATATGGAGCATGTAATTTCACGGCTGACTGGAATGCAAATGAAATCTGCTCCCCTAACCTACTTGGGACTCCCTATAACTACAAGAAGAATTCAATTTTCAGAATTCCAGGCTCTTATTGACAGAATACAGAGGACGTTGGGTATGTGGTCTAATAGGGTGCTTTCTATTAGGGGTAGACTGTAACTCATTAAGGCAGTCCTGAATTCTCTTCATATTTACTGGTCCTCTAATATTTCTTTAGCAAAAGGAGTAATCAAATCCATTGAAAAAATCTTTAGAAGCTTCTTATGGGGAAATCTCAATTCAGCAAGTCACTTTGCTAAAGTTAAATGGAAAGACGTGTGCAAAAGCAAGGAAGAAGGGGGTCTTGGGGTAATTCCTATTGCTGCTGTTAATAGAGCCGCTTTGGCAAAGAACCTCTGGAATATACTACTTGAAAAGAAATCTATATGGATCCGATGGTTACACAGCTACATATTAAAGGGATATAGTTTATGGATCCTCCCGATCAAGCCCTCATTCTCTTGGCCATTGACTCAGTTACTTAAACTTAGATCAACTCTTGAACCCCTAGTCTCTTGCAAAATTGGAAATAGACATAAGGCTTTCTTTTTGTTTGATAATTGGATAGGCCATAGGCCTCTCATCTAGAATCATCAAGCAATCCAAAGATGGAATTATGTTCCTATCAATGAGAAGGCTCAATATATCCTCACTGGAAATCAATGGACCCTACCAGATGATTTACAACATCTGACCCCTCAATATACACCGGATCCACAGCAGAAGGATGCCTATTATTGTCTTAATCTCCCTCCTAATAACTTTATCATTGCAAAATTCAGGAAAAGGCATAATGAAATTAGCAGAAGGCCAGAATGGGCTCATATTGCCTGTGTAACACCCCATTACCTTAGGGTACGCACCGGGACACCCGTAGGTCATTCCGATACATATCCTAAAATAAGAGAGCGCTACGTGCGATCACTATAGAACTCCACATGGCATCATAGCAATTTAAATAATTAAATGTTGTAACTGTAAAT
>JANQBM010228157.1:0-22255 GCA_025594535.1 Erythroxylum domingense | reverse complement strand
TAGAAGTTATGACCATTTTAAGGTAGCTGTGTTTGGGTGCATTTATGCATAATTGAAGTGTCATTTTGGCTGAAATGAAAACTTTGTTTAAATGATTAAACTGTATTGATATAGGCCGAATTAGGCAAATTTGTCTTCATGAAAGTTGTAAATCTCTTTCTTAGATTTCCAATGATATATAGTATGTAATTTTTGGGTTTCTAAATTGAGAGATATGTTGTTTAGAAGAAATAATGTTTAACTGGAAAGTCACGATCGTTACCCGTAACGATCGTGACATTCCCAAAAATCGACCAAGTCGCGATCGTAACACGGTACGATCGCGACGGTCGTCGATTTCGTCATTGTCACGATCGTACCGCTGAATGATCGCGACTTGCTATGTTTGCTTCAAAGTCACGATCGTATCACGGTACCATCGCGACTTCCTCGTTGTTCCTGCCACTGTTCACTGAAAGTCGCGATCGTAACTCGATACGATCGCAACTTTCCTGCTGATTTTGAACCCTCTCCCAGCCGTGTGAAATGTGATTTTTTTTATTTACGATTTTCTTTTCTAAAATTCAAAATTGATATAAATTCTTCTTACATCCAAATTAAATATTATGGGTTTACTTTTGAGTATGGAAAATTTTTAATAAATTGTGGAGTAATATTTTTATCTTTCCTATGAATTTTCTTTAATTAAAAATCATTATTATCTATTTCTTTTAATTTGATTTCATTTATTAAAATGTGTATTAATTATTTTAATTAAATTATTTGTTTTGAATAATTTAATTTTATGTCTATAATTATTCTTCGAGCCCACCATAAATGCTATGATTTATTTTATTTCATTGCAATGTTTCCTAATATATATATTTATAATAAATATCAAATAGTGAGACGTAGTCACCATAAAATCCGTACGGGGACCAGGGCCAACAGGCTATCTATGGTATCATTAACTTGGCTCAAGGGGCTTTCATCCAGGGACAGAATATTGGGGATAGCATTCTTCTCCTGCAAGAACTGTTGAAAGAATATTAATCAGGCAAGAAGCTCAAGAGCTGTTTAATTAAAGTTGATTTCTTTAAAGCATTTGATATGGTGAGTTTGATTTCTTTAAAGCATTTGATACGGTGAGTTGGAGGTTTGTATGGGTATGTCTTAAAGCATTGCACTTGCCTTCTAAATTTATAACGTGGATCATAACATGCATTCAAACTACTCTACTGAGCATTCTGGTGAATGGGATTCCTACTAAGACAATACAGATAGCTAAAGGAATTCGTCAAGGAGACTCGTTGTCGCCTTATTTGTTTACTCTTGTGATGGAAGGCATTTCTCAACTAACAACTAAGTTGATCTCATGCAATAGGAACTTCTAATTCCACTACAAATGTGAACATCTCAATCTCTCACATCTCTTGTATGCAGATGATCTTTTGATATTATGCGGTTCCAATTCTCAATTGATTACCATGATGATCCATACATTGGAGATATTTGCTTATTGGTCTGGTTTAAAGCTTAATACTGCAAAAAGTTGTATGTATCTCTCTGTTAATGTGCGGAACCTTACTGAAATTCAGAATCTAGTTGGGCTGACTGTAAAATCTGATCCTTTTTCTTATTTTGGTGTTCCCATCACTGCCTTTAAATCGAAGTATAATGATTGTCTCACTCTACTTGAAAGAATTAAGGCAGGAGTGATTGCATGGCAAAACATGTTTCTATCTTATGCTGCTCGAATTACACTTATTATTTCTGTCTTAAGTAGTTTTCATATCTATTGGTCTGCTTATATAACCTTACCTAAGAAATTGCTTAAAGAGGTGGACAAACTTATAAAAGCTTTCCTATGGACTGTTAGATCTGCAAATGCTCATAATGCAAAGGTTAAATGGAGTGAGATAGTGATTCTTAAGAAGTTTAGGGGATTGGGAATAGTTTCTATCTATTCAATGCAGAAAGTCTTAATGTGCAAGAGGCTTTAGCATTTATACATGGATCATAATGCCCTATAGGTCAAATGGATTCATGAGTTTCACTTGAAAAATCTGAATTTTGGCAAGCTCCTTGTGTAAGGGAGTTCTCATGGATACTAATCTAGATGATGAAGTTGCGAGACTTGGTTTATCCTTGTATCAAACACAAGGTTGGCAATGGTGCACGTACTTAGCTTTGGTATGATAATTGGGCTGACTCTAGTCCTCTTATCCGAACCCTCAGGTTCAGCACTTAAGGAATTGTATTCCTCTTTACTTAAAAGTCTCGTCCTTGCTCTACAATGGTCAATGGTATGGGAGATATCGAGGTTTTGACACTCTGGTACAATTCCTACCCCAACAGGTTAATGTCTTGAATGATGATTCTATAAGTTGGTCTCTTGATCCGAGCGGTACATTCTCCAATAAATCTTGTCATCAGCTACTTCTTAGGGGTCTACACGAGGTATCTTGGTTTTTGCTTTTATGGTAGAATTCCATACATCCTAAAGCCTCTTTTATTACATGGCTAGCGATTAAAAACAGATTTGAGACCAAGGACAGGTGGCATGGCAATACTAATACAATTTGTGTCTTATGTAAAATGGTTCCCGAGGATCGGGATCAGCTGTTTTTTCTCTGCAGTTATTCTAAAGTAGTCTGGAGTAGACTCCTACATTTGCTATCTATTAATGGATATTATTATTCTTGGGATCAAGCTTTTAATTGGGCTATTAAAAACTCTCAAAAAGGACGAACTAACGCTTCTCTTATGAAAGTTGCCTTCACTTTGGAAAGAACATAATGCTCAACTATATACTACTCATGAAGAGGGGAAATATCAAGTAGCTGACAGGATCATTAATTGGATTTGAGGTGCCTTAAGTGCTAAAATTCTTCTTCATTCACTTTCCCCCGACATGCAACTTATGTGGAATCTTTAGCTTGGCTTCCTAGAATGTTTTACTAATGTTTTGATTACTCTTTTGTTCTCATATATATCTTCTTAGATTAACTCTCATTTATAATGAAGTTATAATTTTTTCTATAGTTAATCCCTTTTCAATTTCCAAAAAAAATCCCACAGAACTGCAGAATCTGGGAAAGTTTAGTAATATGCAACCTACCCCTAATTAGTAAAGAGACTGTTTCCAAATGACCCCAGATGAGGAAAAAAGTAACAATAAAAATATAAATATAATAATAAGAAGAAGAAGAAAATTAATAATAATAATAATAATAATAATAATAATAATAATAATAATAATAATAATAATAATAACAATAAAGATGATGATGATGATGATGATGATGATGATGATGATGATGATGATGATAATAATAAGTAATTACCTTTTAGAATAATTAAGAAAACTGTCAGGATCTCTTTAGAAATGATTCTTTACCTAAATCCTACTGCGTCAAAGTTTTTTATTATGAATTATGTCCTCAATAAGTTCCAAAAAATTAATATACTATAAAATGTTAGAATTTCACTCAAATTTTAGTAAAATTATTAAAGTCTAAAAAGAATTTTTATCATTAACAAATTTAATTTAAAATTTATTAAATATTATTTAAGATGCTTTATTTTTTATGAAGTGTTTTATATTCCACACAAAATAAATCAAATAGGCACTAATCTTGGTGTTAATGGATGAGACTTAAAAATTCCTCTAATACCAATCTTCGTATTCATCAAGACAATCATTTTTAAAATTTACAAATATGGATGAGTAACTAATAACTTTTTTTCCAATTTAAGTAGGAAGTTTATAAAAAGATTACTTCTAAAGAAATTGCCTTATTGAATTATAGTTTTAATTGTTTTGCAGTTGCAATATTAGCAGCAATGGTCGAAATTGTTATACCATATTTTCTATAATTAGGCATTTAGGCTTATATCGTGATCAATTATTGTAATTGTCTACGATTATAATATAATCCGCAGTTTATTGTTTAAATCTTTGCCTTAAACTTACCTGATCTATAAATACTAAAAACAAACATTTACCTGATTTTAGATGTTGATATTCCTTACAGTGCTTGTATGTTTGTATTCAACCTGCACGAGTAGAGTACGGTTGAAGCTGGCTAGCTTACCATTATTATGAAGCACAACGCAGTTCTGAAGTAAGAATTCTTGAGTCGCCAGTTTCGGCATGTGGCCTACGGACTACTCAATTCTACATACAAGTTTCTTGAAAATCTACATAGAACACTTGTCCATGGACCCAATGTCCGCAAAAGAATGGCTTCCAAATCGTGCTTTAATAATAAGATTTTCTAAGACCAATCATAGAAACAATATGACAACCAAGTGCTGAAAATGACAAGTTATTCAAACTTCTGAATAAGTTAACATTCAGAGGCCCACGATCATTAAGTCCAAAGACAATAATGGAAAAAGAATAATAAAGAACACGAGAAGGTTAGTATTAGATTAAGTTTATGTTCACACATAAATGGATGTCTTTTTGCTTTGCCTGCTGGTGCACGGGACGACTGAATTCAGTCTAGTCAAGCAAGGCTAATCATACGCAGGAAGAGATAAAGATGTCACATAAAGTTTGATTTTCAATGCTCATAAAGTATGGAAAAGAAAGGGATGACTGGATAGTGAAAAGAATGATGTCAAGTTAGGTGTGGATGAGGTTATTTTCGATGCTAGTGTTTATATCTCTTTGTGGGTTAAAACAATAAATGATCGTCAATATTTGAAAGGGGCAGAGAAAAAACATGCCTATTTCGTAAGTAATTGTCAATTAGTCAATGTAATCTCTTAGTAACTTCATAACTTAATGAGTCAAAGATAGAAAGTATGTGTTTTCCATTGTACCCAAAATTAAAGATGCAATTTGATCAATAATAGGTATTATTATATTTTATATTTGATAGTGAACCTTGGAACAAATAGTAAAGTTATTTCTTTATAAAAATACAAAGATTCAAGTCACAAAAATAATCTCTTTATAAAAATACAAAAAAAGGCTGCGTCTAAGACTCTCTCCAGACTCCTACAAAGTGAAGATCTTTGTACCTCGGATATGTTGATTTTTTTAATCATATTTTACATTTAACTTACAATTAATTCAAATAAGAGTTCAGTATTTTAATTTAATAAATATTAATGATGTAGTTATTTTTAAAAAATTATAAAAAAAACATAAACATTAAGAGCTATTTCTTTCATTTTTAAACTCACAGGATTAGCTTTAAAAAGTACATTTTATGTCTTATCCTTTGGAAATTTCATAATTTAATCCTAAAATTCTATGCCCGAGTTAATTTATTAAAAGTTTCTGAAGGCACAAAGCCTCTTCCGTATAAGTCAATTGCCATAACCACATCCTTACACATTTCATCAATCACCAATTGCCAAGAAGCTTAAGGATGGCCCCATTTCCGCACACAAACCCCATCCAAATAGCTACTAAGCAGTAAGTAACCAAGCATTCATTCATCATCTAAATCTGTTATGGAATCACACATCTCCTACGAGTTATGTACAACATATAGCTGAAGACATTACCAAGAGTGAGGGTCAAAGGAGTTTCATATGAAAAAAGTAACATTACAAATGATTAGACTTTAGAGGAAAAGCGAGAAACTTCCCAGAAAAAGAGGGTTAAATTGATCATGAAGGATGGTCTCGCTGTTCGATGTGGTTAGGTGATGCTATTTTCTGTCAACAGAAGACCAAAGGAGTGTGAAAAGAAGAAACTCTCCCCACATATCTTTCCACCACGCATTCGTTCCAATCCAAAATAACAACCTTAACCCTGTTCTGTTTCTGACAAGTCAGCCTATGCTCAGTTCGTTCATTCAAGGCAACATATCAATCTCAGAGTCAATCATCTCCCATCGCTTGACCACAAGCCATTCTTGTTCTCTATATTTCAACTTTTACAACTTCAGTTCAGCCTGTCAAGACCTATGCAACTTGAAACATGTCCTTTGCAGCTTCACATGCCATCTTCTTCTTGGCAAACCTTGTTATTTCACTAGTCTCAGCTGATACATCATCTAGGTGCAACCCAATATGTGGCAAAAACCATCTTCCATACCCTTTTGGATTCTCACCTGGTTGCCTTATTCCTTTGAACTGCAGCTCCACCGGCGATATATTCATGGGAGAGTTTCCGGTCTACTCTGTAAATGAAGATACTATAAAGATCAATCTTGAAACCAATTGCACCAGACCTGTTCAAGTCCTGCAAACTCTCTTTTCCAACAACTACCAACCAAAATCAACAAACGCTATTCTTTTGCATAACTGCACGAAAGTCTCACCCTGTAATTTAACTACTTTAAACGTGGAGACTCATTTTGAGACGGTTAAATGTTCACAGGATAGTAATATTAGTTGCTTCAATCAAGAAACTCCTGATAATTTGTTTAAACACAGTGCCTTGCCTAAACTTTTCGAGCAGTGTCAGTACCTTCTGTCGTCGATATCTGCAGCGTATTTCCATCATGGTCATCTTATGTCTTTGGATGTTCAGGCGATGGGGCTAACATGGTGGCTTCCAGGTGACTGCAAGTGTTCAAAGGATGCTTACTGTACAAAAGTCATTACTTGGAACGGAAGAGGGTATCGATGCAAGTGCAGAGATGGACTAATCGGCGATGGATACTCCAGCGGAGTCGGCTGTCGGGAAGGTAAGTTCGGTTCCCATAATTGAATGAAGTAATGGTATGAGCATCACCTACCTACCTGCTAATGACTAACGTCAAAAGGAAAAAATTTGTTTAATAACACTTGCATCACTTAAGATTGTTATGTATCTTACAACCCATTATTCAGGATTTAAGATGATTTTACTTCTCTTTTAGATATTATAACTTTTAATCATGAGCTTCAGCGTATATCTCTCAAATCTGTCGTAATATTATGTCATATCTCCTAATATCATGGAGAATATTACGCTTAGTTATAAACATGCAATTAGTTGTAAATTAAGGCATACATTTAGGTAGCTATGTTTAGAATCTGCACGAAAATAGTGTCTCTCAGTATATATATGTACTGGTTTTCTGAATCAACAAGTCAAATTTTCATCTCAAATCTCTTTTTCTCATTTGGTTTTCTATTTTTCTTTTTCCAAATCGTTTCGTTTGGAGTTCAGGACAAGGATCTATAAATTCTAACACTCCAACTAGAGAGCATGTCTTGGAAGATTCTAACTAGAGTCAAACATATAAACCTTGCTCCCATCTTCCCACCCAATTCACCATAACATGCTATAATGGCAACAACTTGCAACTTCTATCTCTGATCTAGACGTAACTTGGGATGACGGTTAATGGGTTGTCTTTTTTGAGGCAAATTGTACTTGCAACTGACCCCAGTGCAATGGTCTCTATGGTTCCTCCACTAAAACCATACGGGTCCGAACCATCATATCGAGATTCCCATTTACCAATTACACGATGGGAGGTCCACTTGGGGAGAACTCAGCCAAGTGATGTAGATTGGCCTAGTGGCTCTATGTTGGCCAAAACATATAGTACCATTATATGGGGACTATGTTTTCTCTTTTCACGTTTATGTAGGGTAAGCAATCATGGACTTTAGCACGCACAATAATTGTAGTCTAAGAATACCCACTATTCTTGCAAGTTTAACAATGAGACTTATCAAGATGATAGAATTGTATCATCGGTGAAACCATTTGGTTTTAGCCCTAAGGTTGAGACATAACATTTTGTGCGAAATTTCACTTGTTAAGTTTCAAACTGAGTAGGGTTAAAGGGTGACTTTAGATAGAGTTAAATAATCTGCTATCTTCAGGGAAAGATCTTGTCACAGTTTGGGAATTATTAAACTGATTAGTTAGTGTAAGACAAAAGGTGACTACGCATTCCTACGTATAAATGTAGTAGGTTAGGGCTTAGGATATTCCTTTAGTCAAATCTAATCACACCAAAATAGAAATTTACTATACTTTGCTCATTGGTAGATAGAAAATCAGATCTTATCACTAATAAAAAATTATTTTAAGTACGAAGTTCGAGTAAATATTGATGACTTAACATCAAGAATTGAGTTTGATATAAATAATTTTGATCTAAATGATCAAACTTTACTGTACTTTCTTGATAATATTCATCCATCTCCTACCAAAACACGAAGCCCTGGCCCTATTTGACACGCACATCGATGTCTTCATTAGTTCAATGCTAGGAATGCCATTCAATTTGCTTATTGGAAGATTTCAAAACCAAATTTCAACAACTATATATCTTTGTGTCCTTAATTGTATATTAACTCATTAGTTTCAATATTTGTAATTTGTACCATTTATTATTACCATGTATAGGATTAAAGTATTCATCCAGCTCTAGACAATTTAATACCGTTTATCTAACTTTACTAATTTTTCTTTCCTGTGAACTCTTCAGATTGCAATGCTAGAAAGTACTTATCTGGTCACTGTGGAGGGGAAATTAGAATCGCTGTTCTAACTGGAGGTGATCTTTCTCATTACCAAAATAGAAGGAACTAAATACTTTTATATGTTAAACATCGGTAGATAAGTTGCAACATTAAGTCTGCGAACTGTTCATGTTTCAGGTATTATAGGTACAGCGGCAGCTTTAATGGTCTGCATGTGGCTATGTCGCTGCTTCATCCGGAGGCATTCAATTTGGAAGGCAAAAAGTTACAGAAGATGTTGCATTACTAAGGCAACAGACATTAGTATTCCTGTCTATCCCTACAGAGAGATTGAAAGAGCTACAAGTTGTTTCTCAGAGAAACAGAGGCTTGGAACTGGGGCTTATGGAACAGTTTATTCTGGTAAACTCCACAACGATTTGTGGGTTGCAATTAAAAGAATCAGACAGAGAGATACAGATAGCATTGAGCAGTTCATGAATGAAATCAACCTTATTTCATCTGTGAGCCATCCAAATTTAGTCAGGCTCCTAGGTTGTTCCATAGAACGAGGAGAACAAATCCTTGTCTACGAATTCATGCCTAATGGAACCCTGTGCCAGCATTTACAAAGAGAGATAGGTAAGGGACTTCCATGGCCGATTCGGCTTGCGATTGCCACTCAAACTGCTGAAGCTATAGCCCATCTACACTCCTTCGATCCTCCGATTTACCATAGAGACATCAAGTCAAGCAACATACTTTTAGACTACGATTTCAGGCCCAAAGTTGCCGATTTTGGTCTATCCAGACTTGGGAGAACAGAATTCTCCCATATCTCAACTGCACCGCAAGGAACTCCAGGGTATCTGGATCCACAATACCATCAACAATTCCACCTTTCGGACAAAAGTGATGTCTATAGCTTTGGAGTGGTTCTTGTTGAGATTATAACAGCAATGAAAGTGGTGGACTTCTGTAGGCCTCAAAATGAAGTTAATTTAGCTAATTTTGCTATTGACAGGATAGGAAATGGGCACCTGGAAGAGATTGTAGACCCTGTGATTGATCTGCAGAGCGATGCCTGGACCCTATGTTCGGTGCAAAAAATGGCAGAATTGGCTTTTAGATGCCTTGCATTTCATAGAGACATGAGACCTTCCATGGTGGAAGTTGCAGCTGAACTGGAGCAGATATTGCTTAGTGGAAATGCTTCTTCCAATGAAGCCAACGACATGAGCTCAACAGAGACACCTCCTTGTTCTTTCTCATCCAATGCCAGTGACACGCCACTAGGCTTCAGTATCAAGAAAGCTCAATTGAAACATAAAAGTTTGCTTCTGTTGAAGACAGAGGCTATTAGTATGAAATCACTGGAAGTTGAAAAAAGTGGTTCACCTGTTTCTGTTCAAGATCCATGGTTAAGTGAACAAAGTTCACCTTCATGAGGCTGTTTGCTGAATGAATGGAATAACACTTTTTATTGATAGCTTAGCTTAATCCCTACCTGTGAATATTTTAACTTTTGCAAAAAATAAAAAATAATATTAAAGAATATATTTTTTAAAATATAAAATCAATTAATAGTTATTATGTTTAAAAATGATTTGTTTTATTTTAATTTTAATAAATTGAGTTATTAATCCAAAACTTGAAATACTTTTTTAATTTCAATTATAATATGGCCTAAATTTTAATTATATAAAGTTTTAAAATTTTATATTTTATAATTTAAAAAATTTATCTAAATAGTATTCAATTCTAATAAATATCTTACCAATACTAAACTAGTACATACGATAATCACAACTTGGACTTTAAGAATGCCGCTTATGCAAGTAATTATGCTCGCACTAATTATTCTTACTTGCTGCAATTAGTTGGTTGATTTTCGATTAAGCCCAATAAACCCAAAACACAGGTCTATAATGGGAATCATGATTATCGTTGTTAAATACCTCCTCCAGCCGTTGCATGATATGTCACAAAAGCCGGCCATATCCGATTTTAGCTTGAGTTGATCAGGGCACGGATTAAAATTAGATAAATTTGATTATTATTTTTAAAAAGACAATATTTTATCAAAAATAGTGTCATTTTAAAAGTTTTTTATAAAAAAAAATATAATAGGTCAGATTTTATTGACATTTCTAATTTTAGAGCCAATGATTAAATTTATGTTTTTTTTACCGTAGTTTTATTTTTAATTTCTGTTTTAACTTTTAATTTTAAATAAAAATAAAAACTATTTTAATGTCTATTTTTATTTTTGATGGTAATTATATATTAAATAAAACTTTAAATAAATTATTTTTAATTATTTAAATTCATTTTATTTTCTTATATAATATTTATTAATAAAATTATCAATAAAATTATTTTACTTTATTAAAAAGTAATTCTAAAATTAATATTTATTAAAAATTAATATTTATTTTAAATATATTTTAATTATTAAACTAAAATTTTACTTCAAATTTATATATTTTGAAAATATTTTATATTTAAATATATTTATTAATAATTATTAAATATATTTAATTAATTTACCTATAAAATTAAATAAATTATTAAAATATTCATAATTTTAATTAATTAAATATAATATCAAAATAATTTTATTAATAATTAATATATAATTGATACACATAAAAAATTAAAAACTACTTTTTATAATTTTCATAAAATTAAAAAATAGAAAAATTTTCAAAATAATAAATTTTTATTAAATTTAACAATAATAATAATAATAATAATAATAATAATAATAATAATAATAATAATAATAATAATAATAATAATAAATGAATAATAAATAGGAAAAAGGGGCTTAGCTAACACAACTCATACTACTGTTGTCTTTAAGGTTTAAGGTTTAAGCCTTCTGCAAGTAAGAAGGTAAAACCTCAGTTACTGTTGTTCCTAAAACCCTAAACATGGAAATGCAATCGGTGTTTCATGGGATTCCTCCTCCGAAACTAAGATTATCTGCTCATCGTCTCTTGTCCTGTAAAATTGTAACTTTACATACTTAAAAATTCTATCTTGGTTTCATGGTTTGAATGTGAAGGTTTTTCGGACATCCAAAAGAAGCATTTTAACTAATCCTCTGTGTTTCTTAGGTTCTTGCAAGCCATGTCAGACTCAAGGATCATGCACTTCAATTGGGAAGTGCCCAAAAATGTGCGTATCGTTCTTAATTTGTTGTTTTCGGAATTGGCGCAATTAGATTCACATTCCTGTAAAAGTCTGCTTTGTTCACTCTGCTTTTTGTTAATTTTCAGTGTATATGCAGTCTGGTTTGAAGGGTGGATTAAGAGGGTTGTCAATGCCAATGTTGAAAAGAGTAGTCGTAATGAGTGGTTCTGGCTCAAATTCGAGTGATGAGACAGATTTGAAGCCTTTGGACAGGGAGGTCTATGGCGTGCCTGCTACTGTTAACAATGACGGAGTGGAGCCATTTAGTGGGAAATCGGGTTCGGTTTCGTTTTGTGGATTGACTCACCAGTCCGTAGAGGAAGGAGGGTTGATGTCTGCGCCGTTTAATGTGGATAAAAGCTCATTCCTTTGGCTGTTGGGTCCAGTTGCTTTGATTTCTTCGTTGATTGTTCCTCAGTTCTTTCTTGGCCAAACTATTGAAGCTTTCCTCAAAGATACGATTTTTACTGGTATCAATCGAATTTGGAACCTTTTCTTTCTTTTTCAATTTCTTCTTTACATTTTTCTATTTGGAAAATTGAGATTAGGAGCTTGACATTTGAGGGAAATTTGGAAATGAGTTGAAAGAACTGGTCTGTGCGTAATTTACCTGTCTAATTCATGCTAACTTCGTTGTGATTATGCCATGTGGCCTTGATATTTGTGATTTAGTGGTCATGCATCCTACTCTTTTCTTCAACATTAAGTTGGACATTTTGGTAGGCAAATGGATGAAAATGCAGTATTTTATTGAATTTTCAGAAACAGAGAATGCAGAAAAACAATAAGAGCAGAAGCTCCCTAGCCAATATTTGGTCCCTCAAGCTCAAGAGCTGAGACAATACTCCCATATCCCCCCCACTCTGTCACTCGCACCCTTTTACATAATCTTCCCTGATTCTATTCTCTTTCCTCTAACTAACCATCCATTCACTGTTATGCTCTCTCTGCTGACTCATTATGTGCCGAGTCACTAACAATCCTCTCCCTCCTATTCTTTCTCCTGGAGTAACTCAGCAGGGGCTTGTGGCCCTTGTCCCTCTCATTGGGCCTATGGCCGTCCTCTAAAAATCCTGCCTTGTCCTCATGGCAGAAGGAGGGATACTGCTGTTTGACTTGTGCAGCAGCTATCCAGGAGGCTTCTTCAATCGGTCTCCCTTTCTAGAGCACAAGCCACTCAACAATCTCTTCATGATTCTTTTGGACAGAGCGTTCAGCTAAAATTGTCTCAGGAACAATTTTCTCTGGTGAATCAACCTCAAGGCCTGAAAGAAGAGATGGATCGGGCATATAGCTTCTTATAACTCGCTTTAGCTGAGAAATGTGGAACATTGGATGAACCTGGGCAGATTTAGGCAGAGCCAATTTATAAGCCACAGCTCCCACCTTGGCAATCACTTGAAATGGTCCATAAAAACGAGGAGATAGTTTGGATAGATTCTTCATGCCACTGATATTTGCTGTGGGGTCTAAGCTTGACATAGACCCAATCTCCTACCTCTAGTGACACATCCCTGCGTTTAGCATCAGCAGTAGATTTCATGACTTGCTGAGCTCTGCTAAGATGATATTTAAGCTGCCTCAATGCCCTGTCTCTATGGATTAATACGCAATTCACAGCATCTATCATTGTTTCACCAAGAAGAAAGTGAGGAACTTTGGGAGGAGGCAGCCACACACGGCCTCAAATGGAGTTGTTGCAGTGACCGAATGGTAAGAAGTATTATACCAGAATTCCACCCACGATAGCCAATTAACCCACTGTTTTGGCTGTTTGAAACAAAGCAACGAAGATAGGTTTCAAGGCACCTGTTGACCACCTCGGTTTGCCCATCAGTTTCAGGGTGGTAAGAGGTACTCAATTGAAGGACAGTTCCTTGTAATCTCCAAAATTCCTTCCAGAAATTACTGACAAAGATAGGGTCCCAATCACTCACTATAGTTTTTGGGAACCCATGTAGCCTTACAACTTCCCTAACAAAATGTTCAGCCACCACCTTGGCAGTAAAAGGATGTTTGATAGGGATAAAATGTGCATATTTAGAGAGCCGGTCCACCACTACCATGATGCCCTCAAACCCTTGGCTTTTTGGCAGTCCGATTATAAAATCCATGGAGATATCTTCCCAAACAAGTTTAGGAATAAGAAGGGGTTGCAATAACCCAGATGGGACAAGAGTCTGATATTTACGTCTTTTTAACACCTCGCATTCCTTCACAAATTTCATAATCTATTTGTGCATTCCATTCCAAAATAAACAGCCAACAATTCCTTTATAAGTCTTGGTTAAACCGGAATGACCCCCAGTGTTGAATGGAACTCTAGTAAGAAGGTTGTAATGAGAGAGGAAGTTGGAGATAAAACTAGTTTGCCCCCTTTGAATAACAACCCTCCCAATAGCTGGAATTCTGGTTCAGATTGAGGATTGTCTTGAAGTTTCTGCAAAAGCACTGCCAACCAAGAATCACACTGTTATTCTTCCTTCACCTTATTAGAATCAACCCAATAAGGCAATGAAACGAGATAATTGAATTCCGGATCTACAAGAACTCATGACAGAGCATCTGCTGCTTTATTTTCTGGACCGAGTTTGTAGAAGATTTCGAATTGGAACCCCATCAATTTGGACAGCTAGTGGTGCTACTTTGGGTTGTTCAGCTGCTGTTGCAGGAGGTGTTTTAATGAATTGTGATCCGTGTAGACCTTAAAAGGTCTCCCCAAAAGGTAATGCCTCCAATGTTGCACAGCCAAAGCTAAGGTCATAATCTCTTTCTCATAAACAGACAAAGCCTTACTGAAATAGGTAATTGCTTTATTTTCTTGTATAAGGACAACTCCCAGCCCAAACCGAAAAGCATCACATTCCACAACAAAATCCTTGGAGAAATCTGGTAATGTAAGAACAGGGAAAGAAATCAAACAACTCTTCAACTTATCAAAAGATTCTTGAGCTGCTGGACCCCAAGAGAAATTGTCCTTCTTGGTGAGCTCGGTGAGTGGTTGAGCAATTTTCCCATAGTCCTTGATGAATTTTCGATAGTATCCAGTGAGACTGAGAAATCCCCTCACTCCTGTGACATTCTTAGGTATAGGCCAATCCTTGACACGCTGGACCTTAGCAGGATCCATTGCAACTCCCTCTGTTGAAATCACATGTCCCAAATATTCAATGAACTGTTGGCCGAATGAGCATTTCTTCCTGTTGGCTAAAAATTGATGCTGAATTAATAGTTGCAGAACTTGTTCCAAATGATTGAGATGTTGCTGCCAAGTACCACTATAAGCCAAAATATCATTGAAGAACACAAGCACGCCTTTCCTTAGCAGTGGCCTAAATACTGAATTCATGGTAGATTGAAAGGTGGAAGGAGCATTCTTAAGACCGAAAGGCATGACTAAATATTCATAATGGCCTTCATGAGTACGAAATGTTGTTTTATGAACATCTTCTGCCTTAATTTGGATTTGGTGAAAGCCAGACTTCAAATCAATCTTTGAGAAATAATGGGAACCATGTAATTCATCAATAAACCCATTAATGGTGGGAATTGGAAATTTGTCAGGGACATTTACGTTATTCACGGCTCAATAATCCACACACATTTTTCAGGATTCATCTTTCTTTTTTACTAATATTACCGGGCTGGAAAAAGGACTGGTGCTGTGCCTAATTGCACCTACATCTAGCAATTCTCTGTCCTACTTTTCAATCTCATCTTTATGGTGGTGAGTATACCTGTAAGGGCGCACACTCACCAGGTTGGTTTCGATGTACAAGGTAATGGCATGATCTTGGCTCCGTGGAGGAGGAAGACCACTTGTTTCTTGGAATACCACACTATTTTCATGTAATACCGAATTAAGCTCCTGAATCTGAATTTGGTAAGTGTAGAAGTTGTTTCTAGAAACAGACCCCCAAGATCAAATACTTGTTGCTCACCCTGAACTTCTATTATAATGGAGCGCAGCACCCCCTACAAAGCAGAAGTGTGTTGGAACTACTTGAAACCTTGCCCTTTTAGTGTTACCACGTCTCAGCCTTGTTCATAAGCCCAACTCACTATTTTTCGTCTAAAATCTGCCCTTACTTCCCCTAGCGTCTCCAGCCACTCCGCTCCCAAAATCAAATCTATGCCACCTAACTGTAGGATATAGGCTTCTATCTGCAACCTCACGCTACCCACGAACACTTCAATTCCCTTACACTGCCCTTGTGAAAAACATTTAGTGCCATTACCGAGCTGTAATCCATACTCCTTGGTTGGCTGACAGTTAAACCCAAAGTGGCTATTAAATCTTTTGAGAGGTAATTGTGACTTGCCCCACTGTTAATGAGGAGCAAGATTGGAAACCCAGCTAGTGTTCCTTCGAATTTTAGAGTTTTAGAATGGACAATCTCTCTGTACTCGGCCACTTGACATACCATCTCCCATGCCTCATTGGCTTCACCCCCGTCTTCACCCCTTTCAGCCACAGGAAGTGGCTCAACCTCATCTACACCCTCCCAGATTAATAACCTCAGATGTCTGTCGGGACAAACGTGAGTGGGACTGTAATGTTGCCCACACTTGAAACATAAACCTTTGGCCCTACGCTCCAGTAATTCCTGGTAAGAGAGTTACACGTGCCCTGTTGCTGTCTTACCACGTTCTTCTCAACCCGGGATCCGCGATTGGCACCGCCCAAAGGGTTTGTATTCGGTTGAATTGGAATGGGCCCAACACTGCTCCAATTACGTCCTCTATTGGTCGAATTAAAGGATCCAAGCTTTTGGGGGCCCACAGCTTTCCAACTTGTTGACTGTTTGGGGGTCACTGAATGAGCAAGCTTCCTTTCCACCGCTTGCGCCGTGGATATCATTTTATAACAGGTAGGAGGATTTAGGGACAGAACCTCCAACCTGATGTCTTCCCATAACCCACCTAGGAACATACCCATATATTGATCTTCCGGGAGCGGTGGTACTTGGGCCATCAGCATCTCAAAGGATTCCACATACTCGTCCACTAACCCTTGATGTGTTAAGATTTTCAACTGGGAAAATGGATTCCCAATGTAATGATCTTCATACCAATCATATAGAGCTCGTTTGAAGGTCTTCCAGTCCAACTTAGGATTTGACGGAAAGAGTACCTTGAACCAATGCCATGACATACCTTCCATACAAATCTGGCCCAAGTGGACACGCAACTCTGAAGGAGTTCCTTGGACGATGAAGTAAGCCTCCGCTCGAGAAACCCAGCCAACCGGGTCGTCACCTTGGAATGAAGGGAGCTCTATCTGTTTTGCCTTCAGTTGGTATTCCTCCGACCTCAGTGAGGTAACCCTACTACCCTCAGTCGTCCTTTGCACCGACTTACCCCGATCGACATACTTAGAGCTGATCTTTGGTGAACGGACGTCAGCTTGATGTCGGAAACCTTCCCACACCTCTGCGCACAGGGTCGCAAACGACCTATTAAGTTCGTCAACACTGTTGATTAGAGAACCCAGCTTAACCGTGTGATCCATCAGCTTCACGTCGTGGTCTCACAACAGCGTTTCTTGGTTTTTGAGAGTGGTCTCTACAGTCACCATGCAAGCATCCATAGCTTCCCATTTCTGCGACGCCATCCTCGTTTGCATACACTCGAAAACCTCTCAATGAAAGCACCTTTGGTAGGCAAATGGATGAAAATGCAGTATTTTATTGAATTTTCAGAAACAGAGAATGCAGAAAAACAATAAGAGCAGAAGCTCCCGAGCCAATATTTGGCCCCTCAATCTCAAGAGCTGAGACAATACTCCCATATCCCCCCCACTCTGTCACTCGCACCCTTTTACATAATCGTCCTCCCTTTCTATTCTCTTTCCTCTAACTAACCCTCCATTCACTGTTATGCTCTCTCTGCTAACTCATTATGTGCTGAGTCACTAACAATCCTCTCCCTCCTATTCTTTCTCCTGGAGTAGGTCAGCAGGGGCTTGTGACCCGTGTCCCTCTCATTGGGCCTATGGCCTGTGTGGCTATCACATTTCTTCTCTAAACCTGGATGAAGAAATTTCTTTTTTGGAGGATTTCTAGGCGCACCTTGCTGGTTATTGTTGCACGTGCTGTTTTCTGTTTTCTATTTTCTGTTTTCACCTGTTGTGAAAATATCACTCTTTTCTTCACATAGTTTCATCATTTTGCCTATTTTTGGTCCATGCATGATATTCATTTGGATTGAGAAAAGAAACAAATAAACTCATCATTGGTACCAATTATTCATGCAGAAATCGTTACATCTTTATCATTTGAGGCCATGTTTTATGTTGGTCTTGCAACTTTCCTCCTTGTAACTGATCAAATTCAAAGGCCATATCTACAGTTCAGTCCAAAGAGGTGGAGTCTTATTACAGGCCTGAGAGGATACTTGACATCTGCCTTCTTTGCCATGGGATTTAAAGTCATTGTCCCACTCTTCATGGTATATGTTACATGGCCTATGCTTGGTCTGCCGGCATTGGTTGCTGTGGTTCCATTCTTAGTAGGCTGCATTTCTCAACGAGCATTTGAAGCTTATGTGGATAAGCGTGGCTCATCTTGTTGGCCACTAGTACCTATTATCTTTGAGGTGCATAATTCAACACACAGCAATTTTACTTTCATCCTTTCTAAAGTGATACTCTTTATGCGTATGTTGGAACTTATTGCTTCTTTTAAAATTGATTTCACAGGTTTACAGGATATATCAATTGACAAAGGCTGCTTTTTTCATTGAAAAGTTGATGTTCAATTTGAGGAGCCTTCCTGAATCTGCACAGTTGATGGAAAGACAAAGTGCCCTATTTGCTATGATAGTTACCTTCCAAGTCCTTGGTGTGGTTTGCCTCTGGTCACTATTGACATTTCTATTGAGGCTTTTTCCTTCTAGACCTGTAGCAGAGAACTATTGATTAACTATGTCCTACTTGTCTTCTCTTTGATTTTATGGCATCAATCATCTGCTCAGAATGAATTCCGTAGATGTGATTTTCTCATGCAATAGTGATAAATCAAAGTTATTAAGCAGCTTCTCATTCTGGAGGAGCCTAATGCTAGGAGGTGAAACATACCGGTGGATGTTTTAAGAGATGTTAATAGGAATTTATGATTTTGTTATAGGACTTCATGATACAGAAGGTTTCTTAGAAGAGATCAAACACATTTTGTGACTGTTTTGGAAGTGGCAATGAATCCATTCTTCATTCTCGCTCTGGGAAACCTGGCATGTTTCGATTTAAGTTTCGTGCCTTTAGAAGTTGGAACAGTGTCATTAACTTGGAGAAAAACTTGTATTTTTCACAACGCAGGATCCATTTCGTGATTGTTTCAGCTTTTCCCCCTGAGAGATGACGTTATGGTTTAAATGATAGCCATGATGATATAGTGGAATTGGTATCTCACTGTCTTTATCTTGTGATTCAAAGGTTGTGTTTAGGGTAGTTAATCTTGCTTACTTCTCCAAAGCAAGTGGCACTATGGCAAGTGATGTAAAGTAACTGATCCTAATTTGTACACTATGGTCTAAACTTCATGTGTAGTACCTTACTCATCTCAAAGGATATTTTGATAAGAAAATAAAAATCTAACATAATCCCAAAATGATGGTAACTATGTAAAAAAACTCAAGAATGACATTTATCATAGTGAAACACCCCTTTTCAGCTCAAAATTAATTATTGTTCTTTAGAGATGATTGAGTGATCTTTCTTGTTTCTATTTGGAAAGTCAAACACTGACACATTTGTGGAGTGGATCTCAACTTGAAAAACTTCAGAAAATTCCTTGACTAAAGATTGGCAAGCTAACTCAAGCAATTGCAAATCACTAAAATGACCACCACAAGCATTTCCAACTACGTCAGACAACTGGGCTTCTCCTAGCAAACGCTTGATGTTTCCAACTCTTCGGTTTCTGATTCCACAAGGGATAATGTGATCAAAGGGTGTCAAATCAGTGGTTACATTCAGAGCTAAACCGTGGTATGTAATCCAGTTGGATACTTTTATCCCAATTGCTGCCAATTTTTGATCTCCTGAAGTAAATACCAAACCAAATGATTAGAAGAATGATGAATTCCATGCTCTCCTAGTCCTACTTTCTTGATGAGGCACATAAAACTTTAAACAAAAGCAGAAATATAAAAGCCATCCAGACAAATAACATTGGGGAAATGTTGGCAGGGGAGTCTCGTTAATGATTGATAAGTGGGTATTAGCAACTAGTAAAAATGACATGAAGTTGGATCAAGATGGCTTCGGTTGGCAAACTCGCATAGAGAGTTCACATCTTCCAAAAGGAGATTTCAAGCAGTAACTGGCTGTTATCAAATGACTTTTACATGATTTGCAGAACATGCAAGGCAATAGAGTGGTAGAAGTATGTTGATTCAGCTTATGCACCACACAACATGGCCAGGGATTTTGAATGGCTATGGAGAGATAACTCGTCCAAAATTATACAAGCCAAGTTACACAAGAGACAATCAATATGCAAAGTGATCAATCACAAATGAAAAGGACATAGAAGCATACCAACCCAAACTCCAGTTAAACCCTCGATTCGAGAAGCTTTAATGGAGAAAGACAAGGAAAGAAAACGAATGATAACCTCCTCAAGTGCCCTGAGGTACCAATGTAGATCCATCTTGTGATTTCGAAGATTGACAATTGGATACATAACGAGCTACAGACCAACAAGCATGCATCACAAGTTATGGACAGAGTACCTTAAATACATTCAGAAATTGAAATCAACTATTCCCCCACCCTAAATAGTAAAATTCAGAAACAAACACACCACAGAAGTAAATGCCGACAAATTTTCGTTTTTACCACTTCACTAAAGATTCCCAACAAAAAGAACCCTTGGAAAGAATATTTTTTTCAAGTTTGGCTCCATTTTATGTTATGCAGTCGATTGAACGTTATCTTCACTGCCACGTAATTCACTTTTACAAATAGGTCCCTGCTTACAATCAATTTCTTCCAGGAAGATCCTCAATTGCCTGTAAAATGTTCCTAAGTGAATTGCTAAGCAATTGCAATTTGTTCCATTTCAGGATACAAAAAAGTTATAGAACTGAAACCAACGTTACTTCAAAGATGTCATATTTGCGAGAAGTAACAGACCTCGATTTCATCGAAACAGACACAAGAAGGCAGCAAAATCAAATTCCAGACGAGCCATTAGCAAAACAAACCAAGTACCTGACCAGGTCCATGATAGGTAACTTCTCCACCTCGTTCGGTCCTGTACAGATCAAAAGGAGCATTCTTTATATCGAAATTCAGGTACTCTAGAGAGCTTCCCGTCCCCATTGTGTACACTGGATGATGCTGTAGAACAATAAGCGTATCTGGGCACTCCTCATTCCTCTCAATCATTTCCTTTTTCTCACTAACAATGCTCTTCTGCCAATTCCATGCCTCTCCATACGGCACCAGATCTTTATGCAAATCAAAAAACTCACACCTGGAAAACACCATAAATTTAGCCCGTGAAGGTCAATATGAATGCATCACACGAAAGAAGAGTAGAAACCAACTCACAATCTACTGTTTTCTCGAGTTATGGAGATGAAATCAGAGTCTCTTTTACACGAAACTCGGTTCGATGAAAGGAGCACACGTGAATGAGGTGGGCAACCATAACATGGGATAGTAGAAACAGAGCAGAAGATTGAGGTTGATGCAGCCAAAATCATGAGTTATCAATAGGATTGAGGACAAAATACTCAACGAATACGGTTACCGCCAGTAATCAAACATCCCAATAAGCAATTCCCGAATGAAAATTCTCAGAAACATCTAAGAAACTGAACTGGGTTCAGAATTGGAACGCAGAACTGCTTATAAGAGGCGGGGAATACAAGAAAGTAAAGAAATTGGGCTTTACCATACGGGCCAACATTATGTTGTATGTTGATATGAAAAAAGCAAAATTTTAAATGGAAAAAAATCCAAACAAATAAAAATATTCAAGTGGGATTGAATCTAAAAAATAAAATAAAGTCCTAAGTGAAAACAAGTGACATTTATATCTTTCTGAATGCTTTCAAAGTTATTTAATTTGTAAAATTATCCTGTGTAGATCTAAGGAGTTAAGACTTATTGGTAAAGTTAAATTATCTTAGTGAAATCAGGTCCTTCCTAACATTTTATAGGCTTTAGGTGAAGTAAAAAAGGCTCCAATAAATCAGCAATATACAAACATATAAACTTTAAAAGTGTATTTTTATTTATTAAATTTTAATATACATACATAATTCACTCAATTTATAAGTCCACATACTAAATAAAATATTATATGATCATAATATTAGCTAATAATATCTTACAAATGTCAATAATAATAAAATCACAAAAAATAATAGCAGTAACGACAAAATAGCAATAACAACAATTAAACAATAATGTTAGACTGCAAAACACTAATGGTATATTTAGTTGATTCCCTGTCTATTCTTAACATTTATGTATTTTTGTATTTGGTTAGAAAAAGAGAAGTAGAATAATTATTCTGAAGTTTTGTTATTCCTGGTAGTTTTTAGCTATTTCGTACCATGGGGAATAATAATAATAATAATAATAATAATAATAATAGATAAAATTAATAAAATAAAATTAATAATATTAAGAATAATTAAATTAATAATAATAATAATAATAATAATAATAATAATAATAATAATAATAATA